>JAATLQ010034389.1:0-22508 GCA_013421005.1 Heliconius erato x Heliconius himera
TTGTCAAAAGATAGCGTTCCTTGTATCGATTTTTTAATATCTCAAATATTAACTTCTTGAAAACTTAAATACTTATATCTTTTGATAGAGTGAAGCGATTACAATGAAATAAACACTAAAAGCTACTTTGATTTATTTGTAATTTTTATGTATAAAAGTTGCTTAAATTTATTGTGTACTTTTTACGTGATACGTGTTCACATAAACAGACAAACAGACAAACAGATAAACAGACAAACCGACAAACAGACAAAAATTCCAAAAATGTTGGAAATGGATTCTGTTAATTGTCCTTTAACACCCTGGCTAATTTTTTTTTAAATATTTTCAATGTACAGAAACGACTTTTCTACAGATTTATTATAAGTATAGATTATCGAAGATGTAGATATACAAAGGCATCTAAAAATAGATTAAATAATTGACTTAGCTTTACGTATAACCGAGATTTAAAATTATTTTTTATAAGGATTTTAAATATTTTTTCTTCCCCTAGTGTGTTTTTTTAGCTTCACGCTGTATCCCGCATATGTATATAACAATATGTTCTACCACTGCCTAATTTTCAAGTGATTGCGTGTTAAGTTCTCTGCGTGCTAATTTTCGAGTGAATGCGTGTTAAGTTCTCTGCATGCTAAATTTCGAGTGATTGCGTGCGAAACGGACGGACGGACGGACAGCAAAGTGTTCTTATAAGGGTTCCCTTTTTCTTTAAAATGTACGGAACCCTAAAAACATCCTCAATCAGGAAAAGACGGGGCAGAGCTATTATACAACTAACAATACCTAACTATCTATATTACTACGACGAGGCAATAAGCTAGCGTTGGATATGTAAGACGGAGATACTCTCATGGGAATTGCAAACAGAATATTATCCTATATTGTTAGATTAGTACAATGTGGTTTAGTGGTCGTGTTACAGAATTGTTGTAGGGTAGTAAGTTCGAAATTTTACAGGACACTTCAGCTTGTATACGTTTTTTGTTATTTCTTTAAGAAAAAATATGTGAAGTGTTGTGACGCAGCGGTATAGCTTCTAGCTGTTAACTCGACGATTGTGGGTTCGATTCCCATCGGGGTAATGAATTATTTTTATTTCATTGCTCTGGTAATAAAGTAAGCCGCGGAGTCAAGTTCCGCTACGCAACATAAAATTTTCCGAAATGTCTAACCAGAGAGAAAACCAGAGAGGGTTTTAAGACATTTCGTACTAAATGCAGGATGTCGCGCGAAGCTAAAGAAGTCTATTTTATCTATAAGTAGGCAATATCTCTAAATGAGTATAAAACTAAGTGTCTAGGTTCTCTCTGCCTACAAAAACACTACTTTTGTCCGTAGAAGATACAGCACGAGCCATATCAAAATTTCCAGCGGCGGCCGGCATCGCCGGGTTGGCCGCGGTGCTCACAGCTGCTGCTGCAATCATAGTCCTAGTATTGAAGAAGTAAGTACTTTTTTAAATATATAACATAATAAAAAAGTCCTTCATTTAAGTCTAATTTTTGAGGCGTTGCGTCTTATGTCTGATATAAACACGGCGTTTAGTTCCGCCACTAAAGACGCAATATTTTGAAGTTGGGCAGATGATAAAAGCGCTTTTTAACAAATTTTTGTGTTTTTTTTTAATGGGAATGTATTTTTTACCTTCACGGTGTATCCCGTATGTAGTATGGTAATTAGTAAAAAAAACTGCTTCACGCTGTATCCCGCACACAGCAGGGTAGGCAGAGGGATCCTAGTAAGACACTCCTCACTTGGAGGCATTGCGTGTTGAGCTTGCGTATTGCGCTCAACGCCGCAACGCGAAAAAATGAAAATATTACTAATGATTTTGAGGCTAGTCGTGGCGCAGGGGCACAAACAAGACTGTAAAACCCACTAGTTGTGGGTTCGATCCCCAATCGAGGAGATGGTAATTAGTAGTATAAAGAAATTCTGTCCTTAATTTTCCGCCTAATTTTCGGCACCTTGCCTGTTAAATAGTAGAACTCTACGTCGTACTCAATCGCCGAAAAAATTAAAATAATTTTTCCCCTATAGTGGAAATTGAAAGACACAACCGTTACGCACAACGGTCTCCAAATAAAAAATATTATTTTTTAACATTTTTTAGTGTTTAGGAAAGAAAAATAGTTATTTAGAAAATGTATAAAAATTTGAACGCTTGATGAGAACATATGGCTTAGTGGTCAGAGTGCCTGGTCGGGTTCCAGGAGGCGCGGGTTCCAGTCCCACTACGTTAATTTTTATACGTTTTCTAAATAAGTATTAAAAAATATAAATCTGTTTGTTTTTTGTCTTATCTTAAAATCTGACTATTTTTGTTAGGGATTTCTAATTTAAGTTTAGGCTCTACACAAATTGTTTACTCATAGTCTCTAAGTGTTTGAAATTCCAATACTTTAGTGAAAGAAAAATATCTGATAATCTTTGAATATTATCTGATAAAATAAAACTGAAAAAGTTAAAATGAAAATTTAAATAATGAAGTAAATATAGTTTATTTGGATAATTTAATATGTTAATAAATACTATTGTAGTACAGTTGAAATGTGTTTTAATGAATATGATTGTTGTGGGTTTGATTCTCTTTTGAAAGAATTGTAGATTATAAACCTTTCTTCTTTTAACTGAATCTCTTTTTGACTCCATTGCATTCTCCTATTGTGTAATATTGTCTCTTTTTAGGGTTCCGTACCTCTTAAGGAAAAAGAAACACTTATAAGATTATTTTGTTGTCCATCCGTGCATCTGTCTGTCTGTTTGTCAAGAGCATTTATCTCAGGAATACTTGGAGATATCGTTGGAATTCTAACCACATACTCAAATCTATGGCCCCATGATTTCGAGAAAACATGGTTTTTCGATATTTACTTAAAAAAGCCAGTTGAGGCCAGTCGTGGCGCAGGGGCATAAAGTGTGACTGTAAAACCAATTGTGGGTTCAATGCCGATGTTCGCTTTTGTCGAGGCAAAGCGCGGCGTTGAGTTCTGCCACTCAACACGTGCCTCCAGAATTCGGCAGAAAGAAGGGAACGGAGTGTCTTAACACTAGGTTTCCTGCCTACCCTGCTGTGTGCGAGATACAGCGTGAAGCAATTTTTTTTTTACTTAACAAAAGATATGGCCGTTTATATCGCAAATAACTCGTATTTCGATACTATAAAGGGAATCAAAATTAATAGACAATATTCGGTGGACCTAGAATTATGAAATTTGGCAGCTAGCCTACAGCCTACATCTACAGGTAGTACTCGTTCAGGAAAAAATTAGAAAACTATACATTTGTGGTTAAATCCTAAAAAATAGCCTTAAAAGGGGTGTAAATATTTTTATTAAAGCCAAGTGAGGTACCAGATAAAAGGGCTTGGTGTGCATACTCCAATACATATTTTATTCGTTTTCTTATGCACTAATCACCTCCACTCCCAACACCTTCGTTCCCGCAACAACAATCTCCTAGAAGTCCCATTATGTCACACTAAATGGTATGGAGACTCTTTTACTGTTCAAACAGTAAGACTTTGGAATGCGCTGCCAGGTGAAGTTAGACGATCTCCATCGGTAAATATTTTTAAGCGTAGGCTTAAAAATTACTACCTAGAACAACACTTATAATATGGTCATATAATATGTACGTATATATGCATTTCCGTATTATTTTTGTATGTATGTATGTATATATGTATGTGTGTGTGTATGTATGTATGTATGTATGGATGTATGTATGTATGTATATATGTATGTATTTGTATGTACTTTTATGTTTGTTTAATATTATTATTTTGTTTTTTTTTTTACTATATTAAGTAATGCTTTTTGCGCCTGACTGTATTCTCTTACATAAAGTCCTGCACTCTTAATGGTTGCCTGTAAGAGATCACTTGCAGTGATAAGGCCGCCATTCCACATGCTAATTTAAGTACCTACATATGTACCTACATAAGTACCTACATGTCCCTTTCTTTTATGTAAATTGTGTATTTTTTCATGTGCAATAAAGTATTATTATTATTATTATTATTATTAATCGTACGGAACCTTTGGTGGGCGAGCCAGACTCGCGCTTGTCCAGTTGTTTTACTCTACAATCTCCTTCGTTGTGTTCTCAATGCAACGTGACATTGGCGAAGTCATTAGTGCTCAACTAATAAATTAACCAAACTGATATTTGTTCTAGTTATACCACCCAACATGTGAGAAGTGAAGTGAGAGAGTTGAGTGGTTACAAAATTGTCAAAGAAAACGTAAACTTTAGATATATTTTACCGATGTCAAATGATGTTTTACCGATGTTTTACGTGTTGAATCACATGTACTATCCTAGTTCTCCAGATCAAATATCTAATATTAACGCGTATTCACTATATATTTATATCTATTTATATGCCTTTATATCTATTTATATCTTATTTAGACGTAATGAAACAACAACAACGAGCAAACGTCCATCGCAGAGTGTGGTGCAAGTGGACGCTAATGGGAGGCGGTACCTCATAGCCTATCCCGCACCGGACAAGCCGGAGACCAAGCCGGATATACTGAATCCTAAATCTGGTAAGTGCGATAAAGCGAGTAAGTTAGGTAAGTCTTGTAAGTTAGAGTATACTTATTTAGGAAACGTATAAAAATTTTTCTCGAACCCGCGCCTCATGGAAACCGACTAGGTGTGCTGACCACTAAGCCATACGTTCTCATCAAGCTACGTCGAAATCTTTATACGCTTGTTACAACTTATTTATGTTGTCAGCATCTCCGTGGGGAGATTATCACAAATTTCCGCTACCCAAAGATAATTAATAAGAATTATCGTCTGGGAAGACAGAATGCTATTTATTAAATATTTTTAAACATTTTAAGTGTGGAATAACACTTTAAAAAATGTTTAAAAAGTTAAGAGTATATTTTTATATTATTATTCTAATCTACCATTATTGAGTAAGGTGAGATTATAATAATCTATTCTATTTTCAGTTTGCTACTACAGAAATTTGAATAAAAAACGCAAAAATCTACTTTAATAAGGATTAATTTGCATTTCATGTAACATGTCTACAAATAAGACTTTTTAATTTGCAAAATATTTTTTTACAATTTTCCAAAAACTCAGTTCAATTTAGCGTTATTTAATAATGAAAAAATTGTAAAACCTTTTTTATAATTTTTCTCTTTTTGTATAGAAAGTGAGCCGCCACGCGTGGTTCTAGAGTCCAGCGACAACAAAACGTACACTATTAAGGAAACTTCTGAAGATGATATGGTATTCATACTTTTATATATACTTTTTCCAATTCGAAAAACGGAGAGTCTTAACACCAGTATCGACCGTCTACCCTTGTTTATCATAGAAACTTACTTCGTATAGCAGCTTTAATGATTTTATCTTCATTTTTCCGTATTCGGAAAACTCGAGAGATTCGGAGAATTCGGAAAATTCGAGAAAATCTAATATTAAGACACTCCGTTTCTCATTCGGTTCTTTGATTATGGCGTTCCGAGCGTGCCAGTAGAGCTCATATCACTTCGCCAATGTCACGTTGTGTGGAGAAAACACGAAGGACCGTTTCTCATAACTAGCACCATCCGAGCACCGAATCCCCACTATCCTATATCAAAACACCAAGAAACTATCAATCCACACAAAATAAGCAATTCTCCCCATACTAAGTACTTCCAGTATGATTGAGTTCAGTTCAACTACCCACTGAGGTATATTTAACAAGCGTATCTAATTGCTACCAGCTTGTGCGTGTTGCGTGATGGTTGCCAGGAGGGTAGTTTGTTAAATTGTGTATTATATATATATTATATATAGGTATTGAGGCCAGGCCTGGCTCAGGGGCACAAGGTGTGACTGTTAAACCGACTGGTTGTGGGTTCGATCTCCACTCGAGGAGATGAAATATTTACTTAAATTTATATTTCCATTTCTCCGCTCTGGTGTCGAGGCAAAGCGCGGCGTTGAGTTCTGCCACTCAACACGCTATGCCTTAAGAATTCGGCAGAAAATGGGGAACGGAGTGTCTTAACACTAGGTTCCCTCTGCCTTTTTTTTATATAGGTATCACTAGCTCTTCTGTCGTCGAATTGAAATAAATGAGGCCCGTATTTATAAATATCTCTCAAGACTGAGATCGATCTTGAGACGTCGTTTTAATTCGTTGATATATAATTTGTGAATAAAAACAGAATGTCAAGATTGATTTCAGACTTGAGAGCAGCTTATAAATAAGAACCTAATAATTTGATATAACACATTCTAATTTTATGTGACGAAGTTAACTATGAAAGCAGGTACAGTGGGCTACATCGAATATATATATCTCTATAGCTTTCCTTGATAAATGAACCATTAGTACCTGAGGTTAGCGCGCTCAAACAAATAAATTCTTCAGGTTTATAATGTTGGTATAGAAAGTATAGTTAAAGATATAAGGACCAAATTGACGCAGTATGGTACTTACAGATCTTACCTTATTTTTGACTAATAGTAGGTATGCCATGTTACAAAAATTGAGCAATGAATGGAGAATATCTTAACATTAGATTCCCACAGGTTCCGTAGAGAAGGAAATGGAAATCTAGCGTTAAAATTCGTATATAGTACTAATATACAGGCTACAAGGCATAGGTGCCATTTTTTTAATATTTTCATTACCTCGTTCTGATAAAGAAGCAAAGCGCGACGCTGAGTTTCGCCATTCAACACACAATGCCTTCAGAATTCGGCGGAAAATGTAGGACGGAACTGTCTTAGCTCTATATTCCCAGGTTCCCTCTACCTACCCTGCTATGTATGGGATACATAGCAGCGTAAGTAGAGAGAACCTAACCAAGGGAACCATAAAAGAAATAAAAACAATCTTGTTTCAGATGCCCCAAAGATAACATACGGACGCGAGGTTGTACGCCGTGTAAATAGACCATCGACACATCGTGTTGCCAACAACAGCTAATTAACGTAGACGAATTCTTCCATATCATTATAAATAAATTGTAAACTGGGAGGAGAGCATCGATGGTTTTTTTTTTGCATTTTGTGTAAGGATTTTTGATTTTATGGAAATTTTAGTATCAGCTTCACGCTGTATCACGCACACAACAGGGTAGGCAGAAGGAACCTAGTATAAAGACACTCCGTTTCCTATTTTCCGTCGAATTCTGGAGGCATTACGTGTTGAGTAGCAGAACTTAGTGTCGCGCTTTGCCTCGACACCAGAGCGAAGAAATGGAAATATAAACTTAAATAAATATTTGATCTCCTCGAGTGGGGATCGAACTCACAACCAGTCGATTTTACAGTCACACTTTGTGCCACTGCGCCACGACTGCCCAGCTAGCTCGATTACTTTCGTTTCTGGGTTCGATTCCCTCTCGGAAGATTTATTTTGTCGCTTTGCTAACAAATTTTGCCACTCAACAGGCAATGCCTCAAATACAATAGAGAGGCCTAAGTCATACGTTTCTATTTCATCTTTTATGTTCTTTATGAAAGATTGAAGAAAAAAATAATAAAAAAACATTGATGCCTTTCTTTCACAATTTAATATAATATTTAATATTAATTATTAAGTATAATATATTATAAATTATAATTTTAATTGTAAATTCTATAATTATAATATCTTTAAATAAACGTTGATTCTTAAATAATTTACGGAGTCGTTTTATTTTTTCCCAATCATAAAACCACAAATTAAAATGAATTAGGTGGGCCTTCTAATCCCGAAGCCAGAACTCAAACTTGGTATTGCGGGACCGGAAGTTCTCAATCCCGCGGGATCCCGTTAAATGCGGGAGCCCATATATAGAAAATTGTGTTATCAATATAAGGCAAATCAATTATCGTTATAGATAACATAACTCTATTTTTATTCCAGTTTTGCTATCCCGCACATAGCAGGGTAGGCAGAGGGAACCTACTGTTAAGACGCTCCGTTCCCACCGTTGACACTTTCCGCCGAATTCTGGAGACATTGCGTGCTGGCTGGCGGAACTCAACGCCACGCTTTGTCTCGACACCAAAGCGAAAAAATAAAAATATAAATTTCCTCGAATTATATGTGCCTTAAATTTTATATTTTGGATTATTTTGCATGTGCTTAGTTTAAAGGCATTATAGCCAGCAACAGGCATCCATACCTTTAGGGGTGCCTCTTTTCTCTTTTATATTAAATGGAAGAAATTTACCCATAAATGCTTTTAAAAGTCATTTGTTGAAAGTTCAAATGCATAAACACAATATAGTCCAGTCAACTTGGATATTAAACTTTTTGCATGGACTTTAGATACACTATTGTATTTAAATAATGAATGTTTCCCATGGATCCCTTATTGAAAATAACTCAGAGGAACAACTACAAAATTTCCCATATAATTTTTTCCTTACATGAACTACTTCTGGCAAAAAAACTATTACAAAGTTTATTTTGTAGCCTTTTTTTGCACTTGGATGGTTTAAAAGAGAGACAGATACGCTTGTTACAACTTATTTATGTTATTAGCGTCTTGTAGGGAGTATAAGAATTTCGACGTAGCTTGATGAGAACGTATGGCTTTACGGTTGGAGCGCTTGGACGGTTTTCAAGAGGCGTGGGTTCAAACCCACTACGTTCAAAATATTATACGTTTTCTAAATAAGTATTAATTCCTAAGTACAGAATAACACTAAAAATGTTAAAAAGTGTACATTAGTTGCGCGGGTTCAAATCGTGCTGCGTTCAATATCATATGTTTTTTAATAAGTAAACTTACACACAACCTATAGGGCAGTGTCCCTAGCACATTTTTTATGGCTAACCTTAAAATTGAATGAAATGTAGGATCGAGCCCCCCATTTCGCGTTGATAGTCAAACCGTTGAATTAATATAGATACTCTCTCTTCATAAATCTTCTCTACCACTGCTTCACCACTCATTCTCTCGAGCCCTAACCATCAGAGCACGTTCTTCTTCATTTTCACTATAACATTAACTTAAGTTTCTCTTCATTATGTATTTAATTTGCCATTTTCAAGGCTAGGCTTTTAATTTGATTGAATTAATATGGTGACGCGTAGAACATATTACATGGTAATGATATATTTTTACCAACTCCTTTTGCAATAAAAGATTGAAATCAGATTTCGAATTTTATAAGCGATCGTCGCACTCGAGAGGTCCTGTGTATACTTCTTTCTGGTCCTGCAAATTCCTTGGATCTCGCTCTCTTAACCCCACAGCTCACGGCATCGGAAAATGGTGCGCTATACAGAAGATATCAGTATACCGGGATTGGAAGTCCTAGTCGGAGGCCGTCGTGACGCTGGGTCACAAGTTTGCGGATGTTAACGCAACAAATGTTGGGTCCGATTCCCTCTCGAAAGAATGAAATGTTAAGTATTTTTATTTTCTCGCTCTGTTAAAAGACAAACGACAGCGTTTAGATCAGCCAATGAATACCCAATGCTCAAAAAGTTGGTCGGTGCTTGGAGAACGAGGTGTCTTAATACTAGGTTCCCGCTGGCTATGTGAAAATGTGAAACTTAAATAAGTTCCTTAGTATAAGCCTATCACTGATTTTACTCCCTACATTTTGAATTTGCATTTACTCCCAAGTGTGAATCGAGCCCACAGCAGGCGCGCTTGTCGCGTTGACATTCATGTTGCGTCTCTGTGCTACGACGGCCTACGAAACTACCATATAAAATAAAAATATATATAAATAAAAAATAAATAAATCACCTTCACGCTATATCCTGTACAGCAGGATACCGACAGACCTAGTGTCAAGACACTCCGTTTCCTACTTTCCGCCGAATTTTGGAGGCATTGCGTGTTAAGTGGCGGAGCTCAACGCCGCTCTTTGCTTCGACACCAAAACGAACCACTACCGCGGCGTTACAGTCACACCCTTGCGCCCCTGAGGCCACGACAGCCCCTACTATAACTTATTGCATATTTAAATAACCTTTCAAGTTGCTGCTCCATTAAGTTAGCGTCAAATGTCAAATTTACCCACGCGTCTTCACGTGACTGTATTAATATTAAATGTCTTCTCAAAATAAATAATTTAAAATAAACTAAAGAGTGAAACCAACTCTTTAAAAGCTTTTATTTTAAGCTTCCGTGGTAAGCGGTAGTGTGATAGTGTATTTTTATGTTGCAACCTTAATTTGACGCACTTCCAGCGTCCAATAAACCTGAAATTAGGGTTACGACTTCAGTTCTGATGATAAAGAAATTACAACAAAATAGCAACAGTGAATACAAAATATTATTAAATTGAATATAGAGATTATCTTTTCTTTTTGATGATTTTCGCAAAGCATGATAGGCAGAGGGAACCTTGAACTGCTATCACTCCTGTTTTCTGCCAAGTTTTCGATTGTGTGTTTTCATTGTGTATTGAGTGGCGAAACTCTTCACCAGGTTTGACCTCGTTAATAGATATTTCCAATTAGATGTAAAAAAATATTTGTGTGTATTAAAAAGAGAAAAGGACCAAAAATAAACTCCTGTGAGCCTTTCATGCTGACCCAGGAGATTTCACGATGTTCACATCAACCCTAAATAAGAGGTCAGAAGATTGAATGCACGTGCATTGTATACCGTATTGGTGTAGCTTCATGACCAATGTTGTGTGGTCATTGCAATCAAATATTATACCTGAGACAGACACAGAACATGCCGAGAGCATCCTGATCCCTTCAAAGATCCCTCCTCCTCCCTTATAAGCATTAGTAGTCAAGCGAATTTTAGTAAAACTGTACCGTTTATCATGCATAAGATAATGAGATAATAAATTTACTCGAAAAGAATACTAAGTGAGGGAGTGTAGATACAGGTCTAAAATTGTTGGGATCTGATGCATTAATCGTTTTAAATAAAATTTCATTGATTCAGGAAACACACTGTACTTTATATAAACATTAAACATATATGCTCGGTGAGGATCAACAGCGTCTATTATATGACTAATCAACATATCTACGGACTTAAATGTCTTAACTATGTCTCTTGAGTTAGCCATTTTAAATTTAAAACCAATATAACATTTATTTACGCTCTCCTTAAGTAATGATTCATCGACGGTTAGACGGATCGAACTCACAACCTATGTGCTTACATTCGATTTCTTCAAATTGCGCTGCTATCTTATGCCATTATACAAAAAACAAAGCAACTAGCGCCATCTACATTTTAGATAACGCAACCTTTCCCTTTCCCAGGAAGTTTTTGCCTTTTCCACTATTCCGGGATACAGGGTTACGCTACAAAAAAGTCATCCAAAGATAATTTATCCGGCACACGCACGGTATGAAGGAACCTATAGTTAAGTCTCCGTTCACCATTTTTTTAGATTTCTGTGTGATGACTGTAGGTTCAATATTTACACATGGAGTAATTATAAGCCTAGAAAGTCTCTCTAGTGGCTTCAAGAAGGTGTGATGCGTGCACCGGCACACCTCGGTCAATGGTATCGGTACACGAGCTGAACTTGAAGAGGCATACAGAAGCAGAAAAAGCGAATTTTATCAGGAAAGGATGTGGAAGGGGGGGACACTCGCGCACCCTAACCATCAACGAATATCAGGGACTTACATACGAGTCTATAGTAAACAACCAAACTAAGGCCAGTAAGAACACTACACGATAGCATATCACTCGCTGTCGTCGCTTTAACAAGGCATACAAAAGGATGCATCTACTATACTGACGCCGAGGAAGACGCTATCGGCAGGTTCATTCGCCAGGCAAATGAAGGTTCCGTAACTGATGTAGTGGAACACAACATCAAAATGGCTATTTTCTATAGAGATGAGGACGCAATAAGAATATTACGTAATCAACTAACTGTAATGTATATCTCTGATTCTATTATATTCTGAGTTTGATTTAGTTCCGCCAATATAGTATATTCTCTCTGCCTACCCTGCTGCAGCGGGAAAGAAAGGAAAGAAACGAAGAACGTAAAGCTGAAAAGAAAATAAAATCACACTGTGCATTAACTCTAGGGTCCCTCTGTCTACTCTGCAGGGCATAGCTGGGTAAAGCCTACTAAATAGAGCAAATAAATAGTGCACTGAGCTGCTGCACTAAGTAAAAATATATATCTAAATAAATTCCCGCTGAATTTTGAAAGCATTGCGTGTTGAGTGGCGGAACTCAACGCCGCTCTTTGCTTTGACACCAGAGCGAAGTAATGGAAATATAAATTTAAATAAATATTTCATTTCCTTGAGTGGGGTTCGAACCCACAATTGTCGTTACAGTCACACCTCTGCGCCAGGACGGCCTCTGTAAAGAAAATACTTAAGTAAAATCCGTCGCGTACATTCAAAGATGTCGCAACTGCAATAGCAATAAAACTATCTGGTTGCCAAATTTCAGACGCGAGCTGTGATTTAAGTTCTGCTTAATCTAGTTACATACAACAAACATACATTATTTATTTTAATGATAAGTCTTAAGAAAACTCTTAAGAAAATCTTTACTTTTTAATGCTGGAAGTAGGTATAAAGGAGCACTAGCGTACTAATGTTAACGTAACAGGTTGTGGGTTCGATTCTCACTTGAGGAAATTAAGTATTTAATATTTTCATTTCGTTGCTCTGGTAAAATGGCAAACAGTGGCGTTCAACAAGTAATTTCACTAGGATTCGGTGGAAATTGAGGAACAGAAGTATTTTAATGGATCTGGAGAAGTTCAATTGGTTTTCTACCCTGTTGCGTGCGGAGAAAGTTATATCGAAGCGACTAACGTGATACAATAAAGCCCTTCAACTCGATAAATGATCTCTGGTGGTATTCTAAAAAACAGCTTATTAACAAAACCCTAAATAAATCAAGATTCACAAAATGATAAAATATAAAATCTGTATTTTTTCCAGCAAGTGACAGTAATAAAGTGACACCAACATCCACCTCGACGTACAGTAGCTACAGCCAAGTAGAATGATTGCGTTCATTCGGAATACAGAATTTATCGCGAGTATTGCATAATTGATTCACTTTACCTGTGGGTATTAATAAATTGTACTGTTGAAATTGTGTTTTCATCTTAAAGGATATTTAAAAAGTTCGTTAAATTAAGATAAGGCAGCTTCAAGCTCTTTCCGTATATAGCAGAGTAAGAGAAAGGAGATAAAATCTCTAGAGAAAAAACTAAAATATGGCGACGGAACTAACGAAATGCCGAATGAAAAATTGTTCATTTCAATTCAATTTCAGAATGAACCCACTATCGTCTGTACAGATAGAGCTCGACTTAGACTTAGAAGATATTATATCTTAAACTTGAGGTTAATCTTAAAATCAGCATTTTACAATAAAAATGACATGTCATCGCTTCCAGCTATTTAAGCTGAAAAGGAACTTGGAGACTAACGAGGCTTAGGTCACGATGAAATTAACGGTTATGAATAATAAAAAGTAGCTTCACGCTTTTTCCCGCATAGAAGGATAGACAGAGAAAGTCTTATGTTAAGTAACTCCGTTGCCCACTTCCCGCGTTGCGTGTTGAGTGGTTGAACTCAACGCCGCGTCTTCTTGTAAGTACCAGAGCGAGGAAAATTAAAATGTGTGACATTGATTGTGAATCGAACCCACAACCGCCGCGTTTACGTGTAGATGTAGATGCTACTAACATTTTTTTACAATGATGTCGTGGTTGTACCGTCGTGGTGCAGAAGCATAGGTGTGCGACTGTAAATGTGGTGTTCGACTCCCACTCGCGGAAATAATATATTTAATATTTTCATTTCTTCACTCTGGTGACGAGGCAAAGTAGGTTGAGTTCAGCCATTCAACACGCAGCGCCTCTTGAATTCGGCGAAAAGTGAGGAACGAAAGTATCTTACTGGGAATGTAGTGCCTTAACACTAGGTTCCCTCTGCCTACCCTGCTCATTGCGGGGTACGGCGTGAAGGTGAAAAAAGAAGCAGTTATTATAAATATTATTCTTACAAAAATAGACCATTTACACCTAAATACGACACACTGTCGCTTATAAACAGCTATAGGAAGGTAAACGAAAACAAATGGTTCCTGTCTTTGCGATTGAGATAAATTTTTACGATCACAAACTGAAATGTACTTAACGTTGATCTTTTTGCTGAAATAAAATGACTAAATTTATTGCTATAAATTAATTTTGAGATGAAATATAATATCTAAAAGAAAGTCCTTTAAGTGTTATATTTATATAATAATATTCAATTATAATAACAAAGGACTACACACACTCTTCTGTGGGTTAGATTCCTATTATGGGTGATTAATTATTTTCACATCCCTTACTAGAGTAAAAGGACAAAGTGCAACGTTGAATCTCACCACTATTAAACACAATATCGCGAAAATTTGAAGGAAAGTGGAGAACGGAGTGTCTTAGTACTAGTAAGGTTTCAGTTGCCTACCTCCTTATACAGGATGGAAGAGAACTTGAATTATTTAATATCTCTTTTTTTATAAAATTGTATTAAAGGATAAATTATTGTTCGTAACAATTACATCTTTATTTATTATTTAGCCACTATGTGAAACAGAAAATAAAAAATTACTGATTTGACTTGTAATAGTAACTTTTTAAGTAATGACTAGTGTCAACAGATTCCAAATGAATATTTTATTATTTTTGCTTGTATTTATTATTACTATAAACGTGATTATTAAAATTTAAATCTGTAATGAAAATTAGTATTCGAATTTTGGGGTAAAATACGTAAATATTTTTATAAACATAAAAATAATTTTATAATTTATTTTTTAGGCTTTTAAATTCAAATAAAATATAAAAATACCATACTTGTTGTAAGTTATTTAAAAGTTTTTGCAATTGCCACACTGACGGCTGATCACTTGCAACACTGACAACTTTGTTAACGTTGTTGACAACGTGATGTCAAAAAATTTAAATTTTTGTTCATCAATCATCATTTCTTGGCTATCCTACCTGATTGACCCCGACTTCGGTTTAAGGACTGCTATGTACGATGTTTAGCCATAACTCGCAAAATTTAAGATATTGGAGTGAATAAAATTTACATCTAAGTCGAGAAGCTGATCATCAATACAGATTTGCTGTCAATGTATGCGCTGGAATTTATTGATTGACTGGACGGGAATTTAAATACCACGAAATTTTTAGAACTCATACGCGGCCCTGTAACAGAATATGTCGATCAGATCCTCCTAGACGCATATCGTAAGATGTGGTTTCAGTTAGATGGAGCACCCGCACTCTGGAGTGTTTGCTAGAAACACGTTCGCGAGCATATTTGGAGAACAATGGATCGGAAAGTATTGAACTAGGCGGTGGCCTGCTCGTTCCCCGGACCTCACGCCGCTTGCTTTTTTTATGGGGGCAAGTAAAAAATTAAGTTTATGCGTCAGAAGTCCATACAGAAGACGTGCTCCGGCAAAGAATTACGCATGCTTTTGATTAAATTAAAGACAGCCGCGCCGGAGTATCTACTGAGTAAAGTAAGACAAAATATCTTACGTAGATGCAATATATTCATAAGGGAGACACTTTGAAAATTTAAAAACGTAACAAATAATAAGTGGACAGAAATAATATGATAAAAGTGTGTGTAAAGTGTATTCCCAAGTGTTGCGTTGATTTAACATCACTTCGCCGCCGTTAGCTACATACCTACGCTGGTTGCTGCGACTCGATTTCTTGAATGAGGCGTGTGCGACGTTGCCGCTTTGACAGGTAAGTGTGTGCATATGTGTGCGTGTTTATAATATTCTTTACAAATGGCGTTTTATTTTCAAACGATAATTTTAACGGAAAGCTGACTTAATGTCCAAACTCTGCGTTTCCTACTTTCCATGTTTCCATCCAACTCGACATATATATAAATATAAATTCTATATAATAATAATGTATAAACAATAAGTAATTATCTTTTGTGTTATTAACGATAGATTCAAATGCCGCAGCTTCAAAGGAATTCTAGCAACTATTATTATTAAACGATACGTGATAATGTGTTACCAATGGCAGTTAAATTTAACTGCTTTGTGTAAACTAGTTCACGTAATCCCTATATTTATTATGTAAGTTTATTATTGAGGGAAATAGCTATTTGTTTTTTTGTTTGAAAAAAAAATATCAGGCAATCGTGAGGGTTGTCGACAGAAGTGAAAACTTCGTTGTATGTTTCTTTTTTTTTAACTTCACGCTATTTTTAAACACATACTTAGCAGAATATACAGAGGGAACCTGGTAATGTATCGCTAAGACATCCCGTTACCATTAAGACACTTCCGGTCCGCATTTTCCGCCGAATTGTAGAGACATTGCGTGTTTAGTACAGCGAAGAAATAACAATTTTAAATATTTAATTTTCTCAAGTGGTAATCGAATCCACAACCAGTCGCTCTTACAATCAAACGCTTCTACCTTGTATTTGGAGAGAGATAAAAATATACTATTTCAATATTAGTTTTTACTGAAATCTCACAAATAATAATTATAAGCCTGATGTGTCAAATAAATTAAAATTAATGGCGTCTACGTCATAAGTTCTGATAAATTAACTAATGCTTAACAGATTGTATGATAAATGTTGTAATTTGTGTTTGTTTATATGAAAATTGGTTAATATTATTGCTGAACCCGTTCAGTTGAAACTCGTTAGAATAAGTTTATAACAATACGTCGAGTCGAAACCGAATTTGCTTGCAAAGCATTTTTCCCTCTGGTAACGTAATACTTCAATAATTCGGCGGAAATTGAGAAATGAAAGTGTCTTAACTAGGTTCCCAGCTTCCTTCTGCCTATTCTGCTGTCTGCTATATACAGCTCTCGCTCTGGTAACGAACAAAGCGTGGCGTTGAGTTCCGCCACACAATACTTCAATAATTCGGCGGAAAATTGGGAAATGAATATATCTCAAGAGATATCCAGGTTCCCTTTGCCTTTTGCTTTGTATTTCGCAAACAGCGGGATAGCCCGCTGTTTGCGAAATACAAAGCACAAAAAATGACTAATTGTTAACATCTAAGTTCAGTTGGATTGTATATATGTAGGTTCATATCTAAATAAAACTCTTCTGTTACAAACGTGTGTCACTGACAGACAACGCACAACTGACACTACTGCATTTAGAAAGATTATTTTTGACATTTTTCTCAGGGAATTTAAAGAACCACTAAGAAAGAATTTCCTGAAATTCTGCAGGAAATAGGAAAAACGGGACTTTATATTTAAAATCTTACAAACGGAGTTGAATTATTATATAATTGGTGTTTGGTTATGGTTAATAAAAACTTTTTCATTTTCACTAATCCAATTTTCTGCTCTACAATTTTTTCAGGCGCACCATTTATAATATTATTATCTTTATATTTTTTTCTAATTCTACATATTTTGATTCCAATAATAGTTCAAAGATTTTCTTGAAATCAGTACCTAGATACTCCGTTCTCTTCTTTCCCACCGAATTTTAGATAACATGGTTTGAGCGACGGAACCCAAGGCCGCATTTTATCTTAAATCAGAAATGAAAATAATTATAAACAATAGAGAAGAGAAAAAAATATAGGATCGAATATGATCGGCGTGTTTACAGTCAAAGGCCACTCCTCTTCGACACGGCGGCCTCTATTCATGTTTATTTAGTACATTACATTATACTATCGTTCGCATTACGATACTAAAATGATACCCTTTGAACTGAAAGTCACTAGTCGAAAGGAATATATTTATATTTGTTCACAATTTCTCTTTATTTTATTATATTGAACGAGGAAATGAAAATATTAAATATTTAATTCCGTTAGTGGGAGTTGAACCCACAACCATCGCGTTTACAGTCAGACGTTTGTTCCTCTGCACCACTACGGTCTTAAAGAATTTTATAATTAAAAAAAGGATAAACATTTCTAAGGCCATCTTGGCGGAGTGACTTTTGACCAATTTCATTTTCCCAATCCCAAATCCTGGTAAGAATGTAACGTAATGTCTTGAAAATTAGGCGATGCGTGGGGAACGAAATGTCTTAATACTAGATTCCCTCTGCCTACTTTCCTATATGCGGAACAAGCCTGCGAGTGAAGGCAAAGCTTATAATACTTAGGTAGCATCGATTAGAGACGATGTAAGATTTATCTCAATCACGAGTCCACGGAACCATTTATATTCATTTGGAGATCCTTAAGCATAGATAAGGCCGATGTTAGCTAGCTTGATAGACTGTGAGAGTTTTTCTTATGAAATATTTCCTAGAAATAGATCAAAGCATAGACGTGACGTATTGACTTTCTTATCCAACTGAAGAATACTTTTCAATTTGTTATTCAATTTACATATATTAATAAAACTAACGATCGTGGCGCAACGGCTGCTAACTATAAACGCCACGGTTGTGAGTTCGATTCCCGCTAGGAGAAATTATTATATAGGCGATATAGATTGAAGATAAAAAAATTTAAGAATAATAAACCTTATAAAATAACTTATCCGTTTTTTGGTAAACAAAATGTAGCATTAAGGCTCACCACCAGCCTTATTTTTATACGAGCAAAAACTTAATAATTTAGCGCGAGTGGAATCGAACCTACAACCGTCGTTTACAGTCAAAGGCCGCAACCAGCTAACCACTACAGCCTATAGTCATCTAATACACGTTTCATCTCAAAAAGGGGTTTCAAAGTAACATCAAAAGTAAGAACCATTCAGTATTCCCGTTAGTTTATTTCTCATTCAAAAGTAAAGCAGTTTCTGGCTCAATAAGTTGTAAAGGCTGTTTCGAAATAAACATACAGACTGATGTTACATAGACAAGTCGAATGTTTTGCGTTTTAGGGGAAAAACGAGGATTGTATAAGATTTTTGTATGAAAAGTGTATAATATAAAATTTATAGGTATAATAAAAATTAAAATCAAATCAGCTTCACGCTGTATCCCGCACACAGCAGGGTATGCAGAGGGAACCTAGTGTTAAGACACTCCGTTCCCCACTTTGTGCCGAATTCTGGAGGCATTGCGTGTTGAGTGGCGAAACTCAACGCCGCACTATGGGCAATCGAGGTCTGTATCAGATCAAAAATCGATAACTTTTTTATTTGTTAAAATAAACAATTGAATTTTTGCACAAGCATAAAGTATAAAATAACGCTTTAGGTAAAGTTGAAATATTATTCTTTTATTGGAGTATATAAAAAAAATAATGAAAAAAAGATTATTTAATTCCTTAGTCCACACTACTTATAGTAGTAATAAAAATGTATTATTAAATTAGTTTATTAATAAAAAATATTTCTTAAGCTGTTATCTATTTGAGTAAGAAATTAATAGTTATGATTACACATACTTATTTGATAAAATATAAAATTTACAAAAACTGATTTACAAGTAGTATAATATTAGAAATGAGTGTATATTACATAACGAGCATATTATATTTAATTATACTTGGTGAACTTCGGGATCCATAATAAGTTCATCCACTTTTAAAAGATCTAGGGTATCTTCATCAAGTGCCTTCACACTTTTGCTATACTCGTATGTTTTTCTATGACTGGAAATGTATGGATTTGATGTGTAGAGAAGAGTGTGAAATACATTCTCGTTTGTAGCTGATTGAGAGCACTTTCTGGCATGATGTAGGCGAAATTTTTGATACTCCTTATTATGGGATTCTTGTGCACCTTATGCATTCTTGGGATCTCATTCGTTTGTTAGATTCCTTAAATACATGTATTGTGCTTTTGTTAAATCCAAATCAATGAAAACACTGAATTCCTCTTGATCCGATAGCATTTTGCTCTGGCTTGCGTTTTCTATGATATTCAAATATAGAGACATTGTATCCCGGTCAGCAAGCCTTAGTTTTCCTACAAGTTTTGCTTCTAATTCTCCTATGGAACGTAAGCACTGAACGTAAGCATTGCAGATGTGTCCAAAGCTATATTCACTAAATAGCGCGGTATTTTCGCCTCTTCGTTGATTCTGATGTGTCCCCATAGGGACACAGGGTCTTCTGCGTTTTCCAGAAGACGTAGATGGTGAGTTCTCAGGTGCTAAATCTTCAATGATTGGTAAGGTTAACAAATATTCAGAATCTAACCAATTTTCGTTGTTTTTTTAAAAAAATGAATCCTTTTACCGGGACGCTTCTGTCCATCGTTTTTTAAAGGAACTAATCAGATCCCTTTGAATGTTGCTGATAATAAAACACATGTTGTCTACAGAAACATGATACTTTTCTTTTAGAAATATTGATAGCTAATATTGATTGCTTCAAGTTTTTTTTCTCCTTCATCATGGGAGTAATAATTCACGCTTGGAACACTTGAAAGTATTAGCGATTTTGAAATTTAGTGAAGACACTTAACAATCAAACGTCTGTTAGTAGTTTTATTGCTAATTTGTAATTGTTTTATTAAATTAATTGATTTTTTTTATATAATTTTATAAATGAAAGTAGTGTGCATTTTATTAATGAGAAATACCGCAAAATGTGTGCAAAATGAAGATATACGCTCTTTTATCAATGATTAACAATAATTTAATTGAAATTTACCGCAATCTAATCAATTAAATAGTACAAGACTAGAAATTTCAATAGATAGAGTTTTCTTGTTCCCAGACTTGTATCATAGTTTTCGTCATAACTTCTAGAACCGCACGTTTCTGCAGCTGATTTTTATAAATGTTATTTATGAATAACTGGACTATAAAACAACATCAAATGTGACGCGTCGGTAGACGTCGGTAACTGTCAAAAGTCTCGATGAACTTTAAACACGTACCTTTTTTCTCTTCACTTATTGTTAATATTTTTTATAGGAATATAGTCACAAAATCCACAATATAATAATTGTTTTAAAATCTACATACTATAGGCTTTTTAAAAATATATAACACTTTATACCTATTTGCACATTTTTTTAAAGAAATTAAGTTTAAAATATCGATGCGAACAACCTGAAACAAACATTCTTACGTATTACAATTTCTCACGATAAAAAAAAATATTTTCCCAATGTAATTCACGAAAAAATTATTCATTACATTAAAGGTCCACTATTATACTATTTCAAAAAAAATAAAAAGTGCGTCAGGGACGACTTCAGTAAAAATGAATTTTGATCTGCCGTTGTTCTACCATTATCCATAGTGCGCCGCGCTTAACCTCGACACCAGAGCGAAGAATAATGGAAATATAAATTTAAATAAGTATTTCATCTCCTCGAGTCACTCCGCAGTCAGTCCGCTGCGCCACAACTGGCCTCACTCTATAATATGTATATAAAATGTGTACCGATATAAAACTCTTCCGAAACTAAGTGACTGACAGATATCGTATAAATTAAATTACTGGGCTTTAGTCAAAAGTTAGCGTGCAGGAAGGTTAGGGAGTGTAGGTGAGAGAGGATTTGTCGAAATTTTTGAAGGAACGATCGAAATTTTCGATTTTGTTTATTAAAGTCTAAAAACAAAGATGCGAGCCAAGACTTGTGTTTAGTAAATTAAGTTTTTCTATTATATTATAATAAAATAAGATTTTTTACGAATAGGTTACTCGTAAAAAATCTTAAATAGCGGAATTCTATTAGTTTCACACTGTATCCAGAACATAGCAGGGTAGCCAGAAGGAGCCTGGGAACCTAGTATTAAGACACTTCCGTTCTCCATGCGTTGCGTGTTGAGTGGCAGAACTCAACGGAGCGCTTTGCCTCGACACCAGAGCGAATAAATTGAAATTTAAATTTAAGTAAATATTCCATCTCCTCGAGTGGGGATCGAAACCACAACCAGTCGGTTTTACAGTCACACTTTGTGCCGTTGCGCCACGACTGGTCTAATTTATTCTTGTGTTTGATATATATTATCAAATATTTTGTTATACCCAATTAAGTTGAAATTCATTAGAAATTGGGTTATCTAGGAACGCTATCTGTTTACACAAAAAAAACGATGCGATCGTGAAGAGGTCATTATAATAACCAGTAACTAAAATATTTATTTTTTTAAACTATTCATTCAATAGAATTATCAGGATTTAAATATTTATATTCTTTTAGCGTTTGTCCCAAACAATGGAGTTTACCTGGGAACTTTCCACTTTCCGCTGGATTCTTGTAGTATTAGGGTCATACTCAGAAAAGTGTACATTTTCGAATTCGTAACGTAACTGATGAGAACAATACTGATAATATTTGTTACGAAACTGATGTCATAAGGCATTATTCACAACAAAAAAAGGATGTTATATGAATAAAAGTAGTTTTTTTTTTTATTTTGTTTTTTTTTTAACAAATCAAAAGTTTAAAAATTTAATCGTTGATTTAAAAGATTATAAATGTAAAAAGTAAACATAACAAAGTGACAGTATTAACAATATAATAATGCTAGTTTGTAACGTAATAAACTTATATTTCTAGTTAGAGATCACAAAGTTAATGTTTAAATTAAGTATACTTTAAAAAATATCAAAATTTGAGTCGTTATGACTGGAATTACTATTTTTGTAAAATAAACATATATCGTGGGTAGGATTAATAAT
>JAATLQ010034390.1:0-22512 GCA_013421005.1 Heliconius erato x Heliconius himera
TCACAAAATGTATACACAAAGTATGTGGCGGGGTGTGACGTACCCCACACACGTTTGCACGCATGTATTCCGAGCACTGGCCGGCGCAACACTGCGATCACGCCACTTTCCACTCTCACCATCCTTTCCCTCCAGCTACACAAAACCGCTAAAACGTAACATCGCGAATTAAAACGATATAGGGTTATGAACTGTCCTAGGGGTATGTCACACCCCACCACACTCCCGCCGGGTTAATATATTACCAGATATGTATGTGAATACATAATATTTGATTAGATTTAATTGTTGCATTTCAAAAAAAATACTTTATAAATGTTAGTTTAAACTTTTTACTGATAATCTGACCTCGAATAGATGAAAATGAAAAAAAGCTTCACGCTGTATCCCTCATATATCAGGGTAGGCAGAAGGAACCTAATGTTCTCTGTAATGTTTAAAAATATGATAGATTATATATATAATATTATGTATATACTCCGTTCCCCTCTAACTTAACACTTGTTCCCTCTGCCTACCCTGTTGTATGCGGGATACAGCTTGAAGCTGATTTATTTATTTTATTTTTATACTATATATATGTTATTATAATGGTGTTTCGCACTATACACTGGTTGGTAGGTAATATTATAGTATGCTAGATATAGAATACGAAAGTGAATTGTGCCTCATAAACGCGTATTTTCTAAGCGTATACTGTCGATGTTCATTGTTAAAGTAAAAAAAAAATCTTAATTTCTTTGTTATATAAAATATCTGTTTTCATAACTTTTTGTTAAATTTACCTAGAAATAAATAGTTTTTAATATGTTAGTTAACTTTTAGCGTTCACTGGAATTGTTATAATTATAGCATTTTAATAGTATTTTCTTTGTAGTATTTATATATTTGTATGTATATAAATTTTCTTATATAATAAATCGTTTGTTAAATTTAATATTTAGTTCTTATAATATTTAATAATCGATATATCGGAATTCGATTAGTAAGGTATCGATGTGAACGAAAATATTGTTACTGGCTTTTTAAAATTTTTATGTCTTAGCTTTATAATTATATAATTGGCCTTGTGGTTATTAAGCGTTTTATATATACGTACATAAAAACATACATTTATATTATGTATAGTTGATATTGATAGTACTAATAAAAACGTAGGCTCTGTTTCATTACTCTGTGATAAGTTTGTGTTAATTTAAAAAATATATATATTATCGTCTCTTTTTGTATATTAAGAAAAAAGAAAGATGGCGCTTGATATTGTTATAGTAAATTAACATGAACGTATTAATACCAGCAGTTATTGAAACCGCAGCAAAATATTAAATTTATGACTTTTCTACTGATTGTTGTTTTATATCTACGAAAAGGGTTATTTCTTATTTGATAGCTGTAACATTTCCTCAAAAATTGTAATAAATAGCAAAATTGGCTAATTTATACTCTGTATGAGTTCTTGTCTTTGAAATTTGTCATCATTAGTAGATGTAATGGTAAGTATATTTTTGAAGCGATTTAATGAATGTTTCTTCAAATGTTAAATAATTTAATAAAATAACCTATTATAATAGATTATGTATTAATTATATATATTCGACAGATAAAATAACATTTGCATTAAAATGGGTTAGTTGGATGTTCTTAAAAGATTTTAAAAGATTTTTGTTCTTAAAGAGTAGGTTTGAGCATCGCTGCGTATATAGATGCCAACTGCGCCTATACTGTTAAAATTTGATTTTTTTAAAACAATATTAGTACATTTTTCAAACATCTATTTCAAATATGATGATATTTAGAGAATGCTTCACATTTAAACAATTTAATTATTTATAGCATGGCAACACTTTGACAGTGTAAATATAGACTACTAAAAAAAAAGGAAATATTGATTCTTCTAATCTATATTAATGCGATACCAAAGTAGTTCCTTAGTATAATCTCTTTATGATATAATGAAATGTTTAAAATAATTTAATCAATATATTTTTTAGGTGTTTAAAAGAATATTTTCTTATCCAAAATCATTTATTTTCTATATAAATAGTCTTTTATCATGCTCATTTTAAAGTTCCGTAGCCCCTTAATAACTGATTTGATCTTATAATAGAATAACTATTTTCATCTAATAGTTCTGTAGATCTCAATCAAAATCTGTCAAGTAGATAAAAAATACAATGACTTTTTTTATACTTGCCCTAAAATTTTGTAATATTCAGGATTTCTTTATAAATAATTATGTAGTGTTAGTATATATTTTTTTTCACAATTCCGTATTCTTGTATACAGTGGCAAATTGAGAAGAATTATCAGAGCGTCAGCTAAAGTCAAAATGGCCTAACTCATACTTTTGAACAATTACAAGGTAATGAAATGCTATTAGAATTATTTTAATTTTTTTTATTGTATACATAAAATATTTAGTTATAAATGATTATTTATACAAATTTAAAATATCTATATATATTTTATATATATAATATTTTTCCATATCTTACAGGGTAGGTGTAGTGATCCTAGTGAAAAATCACTAATCAATATTATTTAATTTGAAATATTACTCCCTGGGTAATAATTAATGCGGATACTACTTATATTCTATAAATAAGCATTCCCCTTAGTCGTATTTGAAGCGACAACCATCTTGTTTAGTAAGACAAAATTTATATTTTTTTAGTAATCCGGTCAGTCAGTCGAATCAGTAAGGAAATTGTCACTACATATTATATGCATTACTTTACAACTATATTGTGCAGCCATTAAGTCACTATAGTGCCATCATTTAGCTGACGGCCCGATAATAGAAAACGTCTAAAAACATTCAATACGTGTAATATTTTATATATTTCAATATACGTAATATTTCTAAAAATTAAATTAAATTAAATCGGCTTCACGCTGTAATATTTCTATATTATTCATATTTGGTTAGTTTTCAAAATGTTTTATAAAATTGTTAAAAAAAACGCGATATCGTTTTTTATTTATATATGTATTAATTTCGTTTTACTGCACTAATTGTGATTGATTTGTCTTCACGCTTTTTCTATATTTTCGAGGTAAGCAGAGAGAGAGAGAGAGAGAGAGAGAGAGAACGATTACTTATTTAGTCATTAAAAATAATTTTTGAATGGCTAAAATCGATTATAGCTCATTTACTAAGAAAATATTAAATATTGTAGAATATTTGCTGATTTTCTCATGCACTTATTATTTAAATTAATGCTAGATACATTCTCTATGGTTTTGTGAATTAAACGACGAGATAAGGGAACGAAAAGTGTAAAGTATTCTTCCAAACTTGGCCAAACGGTAGACTTGTAAAAATAAATAATATTAATTACTACTGTGTTTTTATTGTTAATCTGTGATCTTTTATTGTCTGTGGTTGTTACTGTATTTATTATGCCTTCAGAAGTTAATTTTAGTCTCATTTTGGTTTTGTATCTATAATTTTTATTTATTACTAATTTAGCCAAGCTATCTTTTTCAATTGTTTTCAATATTATAGTTTTTTAATTTCTTTTTATTATTCAAACTAATTTCTATATTTCTAGGTGACATACCATTCGCGTGCGGTACCTGCATGATGCCGGAGTCTTGGGACGGTTTCAGCACGCCCCCTGTTGCTGGTAACAATACAAATACACCAAGGAATGGATGCAGGCCCGGTGTTTGCGTCAATAATAGAATGGGCTACCCGAATCCGAATTATCAAAAAAATGTTAGGGCAAACAGGGGCAGGAACTTCCCCTGGGGCCAAGGATATGGGGGTGAAGAGAGGGTGAAAGGGCAGAAATGTAGGAACGTATCGGGACCGTATTGGTGAACGAATGGTTTGACCCTTTGTAAATTTAAAATGGTTCGTTCGTGATGCTCTTTTGTCTGTCTTCATTGATTTTGAATGAGTGAATGATGTTAGGTCAATTTACTATAATATGTTTTTTTCTTTAATTTTTTTTTTCTTATTTTATTTTAATTTTTTTTTGATTTAACTTAGTGGATTTTACCTGCTTGAAGTTTTGTTGGAGTGTCCTAAATGGAATTTAGTATAGTATACTGGTACTATTTTTAAGTATCAATCTGTGTCTAGGTAGGTGAATACTCGTTTTAATTTAGTCTTGGTATTCTTAAATTGTCACACTTAAATAAATATATTAGATAAATATATTTCAGAAGATACCGCTAGATTCAAAAAGCTTATATTGTAAATAATTTAGTAATCTTTACTAATTAATAACATATTTTTATTTATATAGTACACGCTATGTAATTTGAACAAAATATACACCAACTTTTATCTTTTTTATTCGGTACAGCCTTAAAAAAAACAATTATTGATATATTGCAAAAAATATGTTTAATTTTTTTTTCAAATATTTCCTATACCACTAAATGGTCTTATTTTAAAATGCGTGAATAAACTTGAAAAATAGACCAAGGCTACTTTTGGACGCCATATTGGTTTCAATTTATGTGACGTATGCTATATTTATATAATAGACTGTTGCTGGATCTTGAACGGTAGTTGCATATATCACTAAGCCCGTAGTGACATATCACTAAATGAGTCATTTCACTTGTCAAATAAATTTCCCTAAACTTATTAAGGACTATGCATTTTCCAACATTATGAATGAAAAGATTTTTTTTTAAATATACCTATTAATAATTTAATTTTATTCTAAGATTTTATTTTTCCTTGTATTTTTTTTACAGAATAGTAGTGTATTTATTTAAGTATGTTTTTTTAGTTTCAGTTGTTTCTTTTTTTTTTCAATACTATTTTATTTTTTATTTGATGGAAATAATTCAACATGATATTGTGTACTATTGAGTTGGTTTAGTTTTTATATATTTGTATGTTCACTTTGAACGTAGTTAAGTGGATGAATATTGAATCTAACAATATAAAAAAATATTGCATATTTAAATCCTTAAAAGCAGTTTAAGAAAGTACAATAGTTTAAATAAGATACATTATTTTTCTTTAATTTTTTAAATTAAATCTATTTTTTTATAACTTACGTGGCCTTGAAATAGCAACACAGATGTTTTAAGAACTGTGACTATCTTATTTTTCTTAGGTGTTTTAATATTGTTTAGTTTAAGAATATTTATTATTATTTTATATATTCTAAGGTATCAACTATTGAACAGGTTTATTAAGAATATTATATATAGGGGGACCAAAGTAGTCAGGGGACAACTTTGTTCATATTCATTTACATTCTCCAGAATTCGGCGCTAAGTGGGAAACTGAAATGTCTTATGGTAACGGAATGTCTTAATATTAGATTCTCAGGTTTCTTCTGCCTATCCTAATATGTGTGGCAGCAGCGTAAGGCCAAAAATATGCTTTCCTTTTTTGTAATGTTTCGAGCAGAAAGTGAATAACGGAGTTTCTCGACAAAAGATTCTGCCTACTCTACAATACGGGAGAGTCGAGAAATAACAGCATATTTATCTTTACTTGAAAGCCCTCTTGAAGTGAAAACACTTAAAGAAAAATATCTAAATCAAATACTTAACTACGTTCATTAGCTGTCCTGTATAAAAGCTTTCTTTCTTTTTGTTGTATAAGTTTGTTTGTAATATATAGGAAAACAGAAAAACTTTGTTTTTTTTTATTAAAAATTTATAATATTCTAGTGATTTTTTTTATTGTCATATAACGTATTTATACTGCCGCATCGCATAAGTTTAGGTTATTTTTTTAAATATTTTGAGTAAGATTTAATTTTCTTTTATTATATTAAAATCTTATGTGATACGGCACTATTTACAAATCAGTCTAAATATTTCAGATTCATAATATAATTAAAAAAAAAAACATAAAAAATTACATTTTCTTTATAATTTCATACAAATTGGACGGATAAAATCGATACCGCCATTTTAGGTTTCCTATTTGTTCAACAAAATGGCCGATTCAACGGTTCTTTTTGATGGTGAGTATATAAAAACCTAATTATTCATTACAAATTAAAAGTTATTAACATTCTGTTTGATCCAAGTCAAGAATTTAGCGAGGTCAGTGAACACTACGTAGTGAGTTGGGTCACAACGATATTCGTTCTGTCTCGCGACAGAGAGAGAGACGAGCCCTCTCAAATACCATATTTCACCCATATTGAACACCATACCGCCGCCGCTGTCGCCATTGCACACTGATGTACCTGAGGAATAATAAGAAATGCATTAGAAAAAGTTTTTTTTACACAAAATTTAATGACAAGAGTACTTGTAGATGACTTTTTTTACTGTAATTCGTAACACTAAACAATATGAATTGTATTTATTATATAAAGAAGTTAAACTGGAGTGGGTGATCAAGTGATATTCGAAAAATAAATTTAAAAAAGTTGGTTTTTATACGATTTTGCTTTTAGTGGTTAAATTGCAGCGCAATTTTAAATATATTTTGACTCTTGAGAAGTGTTGTTTTTATTTTCAGATTTTTATTAATTTTAAGTGTGAGAAACAGCGAAGAAATAAATGTTAAAGATTTTGAAGGCATTTTACTTAATTAAAATTAGTTTAGGCTTCATTTTTAGGTTAATTAGTAGAAATAATCATGCGAACGATGCGGAAAGTTAAAGACTGGGAGATTTTAAGAGATTTTTTTCAAGTAAAATATAAGCTGTGAGTTATGCCCATAAGTAAGCGATAGTAAGTCTATGGGAAACATACTTTTTTTAATGCCAGTTTGATCATCGGGCCGTCCTGGAATAAATATGAAATGAAATGAAAATGTGAAATATAAGGTATTTTTTTTACTATCATTGCTTCAATATATTAAATACTTTTTGTTATAAAATAATGAGTTTAGGAAAAATTGTTTTATTTTAATTATAAAATAGGGTTATATTATTATTTATTGTAAAATACTATTCAGAGATTTATCAAAAACGACTATCAATAAAAGCCTTAAGCGTGATTGCACGAATATTTAATCTGTTACTGGATACTTTTCAATTTGACAGTTATACTTTTTACCTTACACGATGCTAAATTTCATACAATATAATAAGAACATAGATAAAAAAAGCTACATTCAAATTGTCAGAATCGGAATTTCGGTAAACTGATAAGTTTTATTGAAAACTCCATAAATTCCGTTAAGTTGTATTACGCTTACTTTCCTTTAGAGCAAATCCGTTCACCTTTAATATTTATATATTTTATATGTTATGAAAATTATATTTATTTAAATTAAAATACAACCAAAGTTCACCCTTAAAGTAATACAAATAAAATTTACTTATCATACTTAATAATATGCGTTTATTATATAATAATATAAGATGATAACTATTCTACAAGAGCAGAGAGAAAAGAAAGAAGCTTCAGAATTTCAAACCAAAACTCTTAAAAATAAAATAATATATATGTATATAAATAACCTACCGTCTCTATATCCAGCACAATACGTGTACTCCGAAGTGAATTTAACGAAGAACTCGCTGTAAGAACGTATGCAGGTCTCAGTGTCGACTATAGGCATTTCCACCAATGTGAGCTCCTCAGTCGCCACGCCTGTCTCGTCGAAGCCCCACCCTACTACCTGAGGATGACAGGATTATTAGTTAGTATATACTTTTTTAGTTTCACGCTGTATCCAGCACACAGCAGGATAAGCAGAGAGAGTGTTATTTTAATTACTAAAACTTCGCTTCCAACTTTATGCTGAATTCTGGTGGCATTGCGTGTTGAAAAGCAGGGATCTCACACTGTGGTGCGAAGAAATGAAAACAAAAAATATTTTATTTCCTTGAGTGAGAATCGAACCCACAACCAGTCGCGTTTACAGTCACTGCTGCCCCTACGCCACGCCTGGCCTCCTATACATGTGTAACTTGATCGACGGATCGACGGTAGGATCATCTATGGGAAGGGCCTAGGGGGTGTTAGTACTTATATATTTCACCCCCATGTATGTATATTCAGCGATTTTGAGTGGTTCAGTTGATATTTGGTGATTTGTAAATTTTAAATTTGAATTTGAGAGTCTTAACACTAGCTTCCTTCCATAGGCGGGGTACTGAAGCTTAAAAAAATAACTAAAATATATATATATTACGCAAAAGTTAAATCCATTGCGTTTATTTAAATTTGATTAGAGTATTCTAATTTGCTTTATAAATTAGTTAGCCATTGATTGGGAGTTTTAGCTACTGTTATGTTAAGCTACAAATTCTTGTTTACTTTTGTATGTTGCGTCAATATTGCAGATATCATAGGACTGGCGCAAAATGGAGCTAACTTTACGCTGCTTTTTTTTGGTTTTTTGTTCTATATACGTATTAATTTCTACAAAATATTATAAATTTATTAGAAATATACTAAAATACTAGAAAAATACTAGTGTATAATTTTTTCTATTTTGTAAAATATTGTTTTGGATTTACACTGTATTCCGCATATACTAGAATAGGCATAGGAAATCTAGTATTAAACCGCTTTGTTACCAGAACGAGAAAACAATAATTCACAGCCTCGAGAGGAAATCGAACCCACAACAGTCGCTTTTACAGACAGGTTTTTAGTTAGGCCACTTCGTTCCAACAGTTGCTATAGAAGCAATCACAGTTAGACCCATTACAGCGTTATTGTAAAATTTGTTAATTATTCAGTTATCTGTACGAGATTTGAATATCTGTATGAAATTGTTTTGCATGTTGAATAATAAATGTTTTAATCTGAAACGATATTAATGGAATTGAAGTATTTTTTTAGATTTATCTATATGTAGTTTTTTAATGGAAAAATACAATTATTATCCATTTAGAAGTGACGTCTATGTGAATGCAACGGTTGTGGGATCGAATTCGATTTGGGGAAAAAAAGAAATCACGCAATCAGCAGCATAGGCTGAGAAAACCTAGTGTTAAGACACTCCGTTCCCCTCTTTTTCAAAATTTTCGAGGCATTGTGTGTTGAGTGGCGGAACACAACGCCAGTCCTTGGTGCCAGAGCGAAGAAATGAAAATATTACAAAATAATAATTCATTTCCTCCAGTATGGATCGAATCCTAAAATCTATGACACCGTTGCACACACATCGGCATAATAAGCCACAAGTGTTTCTTAGTAGAGGCCGGTCGTGGCGCAGCGGCACGAGGTGTGACTGCAAAACCGACTGGTTGTGGGTTCGATCCCCACTGGAGGAGATGAAATATTTACTTAAATTTATATTTCCATTTCTTCGCTCTGGTGTCGAGGTTAAGCGCGGCGTTGAGTTCTGCCACTCAACACGCAATGCCTCCAGAATTCGGCAGAAAGTGGGGAACGAAGTCTCTTAACACTAGGTTCCCTCTGCCTACCCTGCTGTGTGCGGGATACAGCGTGAAGCTAATTTAATTTAATTTATTTGTTTCTTAGTATTGTTAGAATAAAATACGACATTGGGCTACTCTAACCACAACGTAGTGTCTGTAAGTAGCTGAGAGATGTAAATAAAAGTCATTTATTCATTGGATTTTTCTATCTACCCCCATCAAATGCAGGAGTTACGTAAAAGCTGCACAATAACCTTTAATTAAAAAAAAAAAACAAAACAAAGATAAGATAAGAGAAGAGATAAGATCATCAAAATTATTGGAAAATGAAGAATGAAGTGATTTTCGACTCCCTAAACTTAAAAAAGAAAACCTACCGAACCCTTCTTGCCAATGACATTAGTCAAATCAATCTGGTTCTCGGGCCAGAGGCAAGCGGCGCGGATGAACTCCGTGTACTCGACGGACTTCCTCATCTTCAATATGCTGGCGTCCCGGCTGAATGAGGACGCGTTGTACTGCGGATGCACTGTTATTTCTGCTACCTGTAAATAAGAATTTTAATTATTTTATGGTTTAATAGATATATTATATCGAACTAAACGGGTAGTTATGGTCAAATAGTATGAATAATAGTCAGGCCAGTCGTGGCGAAAGGGCGTAAAGTGTGACTGTAAAATCGACTGGTCGTGGGTTCGATGTCCACTCGAGGAAATGAAATATTTATTTACATTTATATTTTCATTTATTCGCTCTGGTGTTGAGGCAAAGCGCAGTGTTGTGTTCAGCCGTTCAACACGCAATGCCTCCAGAACTCGGCAGAAAGTGGGGAACGGATTGTCTTAACACTAGGTTCCCTCTGCCTACACTGTTGTGTGCGGGATACAGCGTGAAGCTGATTTATTTGTTTTGACTTTAGCGCTAATAATAAGTATGTAGTGATGTGAATTTTACTTTTTTTCATTTTTTCGCTCTGGTAACAAGACAAGGTGAGTTCCGCCACGTAATGAATATTGGGCGTTGCGTGGAAAACGGTCTGCCATAGCACTAGGTTCCCTGTGCCTACCCCGCTACACGCGGGATTCCACATATTATTATGTCTTCCACGTACCGCGCGATTTGAAGTAATCGCGAGTTGAGTGGCGGAACTCAACATCACGGTTCGTCTCGTTCGTTTTACCCGAGTGATCAAAACTATTGCAATAAATATTGTATCTTATCTCCTTTACTCTAGAAAGATTTCCTATTCCAATAGTTCAACACAAACAATACAAGTTAAATTCAAAAGTAAAAACAGTACCCACCAGTCGTATCTCCACTCCCTCAACAGAAGTTCTCAAGTTGTGCTTCCCCAAGTATATGGTCAGGGTGTTCTTGTTGACAGGTCTGCTGGAACCTTTCCTTGTCACGCAATGAGCTGCGGTGATGACGTGTTTGTGCGTGACGAGCGTCCCGCCACATATGTATTTGCTGTCTACTGTCTGTGTAAAAATTGGGGGTAGTATTGAAATATTTAAATAAATAAAGATTCAGTTGAGTTAAGGCTAGCCGTGGCGCAGGAGCACGAGCGTGTGACTGTAACTCATCGCCGCGATTCGCCTCGAAACAAGAGCGAAGTAATAAAAATATTAAATATTTCATTCTCGAGTGGGAATCGAACCCACAACCTGTCGCGTTTACAGTCTCACACTTGAGCCCCTGCGCCACAACTTGCTTCATACTATAACTTAATTAATATATTTATCTATAAAACACTAACGATTAAAGGTCAATTATTGATAGGAGATAATTAAGTAGTCGTAAACAATAAATTAGAACTAAGTTATGTGTATTTGTGTAAAGTAAATATGATTATTGTTGATACATTTTTGTTGAATACATTATTTGTCTTATTCTAAAGTCATTCGTTGTAAAAATACTGACATTTCTTTTCAGCTTCACCATATATCCCTCATGTAATAGGGTAGGCAGAGGGAGTCTAGTGTTAAGACACTCTCCCCATTTTCCGCCGTATTCTGGATGTATTGTGTGTTGTGTGGCAGAATTTAACGCCGCGATTTGTCTTGACAAGCTATCATTCTTTCATCATAACGATTTTCGTCACATTTTTGAATTAGCAATTGAGTGATTAAGGAAAAAAGAAAAGATAGTGGTTGCGGCGCCCCTTTTGCCTCGGAGCCCTAGGCCTGCGTCCGCACTCAACGCCACGCTATATTATATTATATTATTTCAGCTCCATGCATGAAGTTGAATACACTTAAGAAAATTACCTGAGTTTGGTAAAGCGCTATTTGCCACGGCCATTGCCCTTCTAACGTGGGTTTACCGTTTACCACCAGAGGGTTCGGATTGTTCCTCAACACTCGACCACATTGGTCCTGAAATTGAAAGAATTTGGATTATTATAGACAGTAGAATACAATAGACTAAAAAAGAATGCTTAAAATTGACGCCCTACTATTTTTTTTCTTTTTTTTTAGTTTCACATGTATCCCACGCATAGCAGGGCAGGCAGGGGGGACCTGGGAACCTAGTGTGAAAACTCTCCGTTCCCCATTAAAACACTTCCCTTCCCCGCTTTCCGCCGAATTCTCGAGTCATTGCGTGTTTAGTGACGGAACTCAACGCCGGCCTTTGCCTTAACCAGAACGAAGTGAAAGCGTTAAATATTATATTTTTCGGAGTGGGCATTGAACCCACACTCGTCACGTTTACAGTCCCACGCATGTACCCCTGTACCTCGATGGCCCCGAAGATTATATTATGTTTAAATTATTTTCATTCAATCATCCACACTGGCAAGATAAATAACAGTGTTGACTTAATATCATACATTAGATTGAACAATGGAATAATAAAAGATAATAATAATAATACGGAGTGTCTTAGCACTCTGTGTCTATCCTTTTATGCGGCAAAAAGCGTGAAGCCACTAAAATACTGCTATAAATCCTTAAAATAAAAATAAATTGAGTTAAGTGTACCAACAACGGTCTAGAGATGTTATAGGGTCAATGTTCGAATCCTGACCCTCAATGACCTTAAATTTACTTTAGAATAAACAACTAAGTAATAAATTCAATTTAATATTTATATTGCTTTTAACTTCCTGGTTAAAAATAAACAGAGAGATTTTAGTGACCGCATTCTTTTTAAGGTTCCGTATTTCAAAAGGAAAACGGAAACGGAACCCTTATAACGTCTCATCACTTTGTTGTCATTTTGCCCGTCTGTCAAGTGCATTTATCTCGAGATTGCGTGATTTCAATTTGAAATTAATATTAAATATTCAGATCTACGGTTATTTTGAGGAAAGAAAAGAAAAGAATCAAGCTTCTAAGTCAACGCAAACAAAAGGAACGAGTTTTTGTTGCATTCACTGCTGCAACACTAAAGTAATCTAGATTAGTAAATAAAGAATTGCGTTCAAGCGGGCGAAGCCGCGACCCGGTCTCTAGTAGCCTATATAGTAGTATATAGTAGCATATGATTCTCTGTTCATTTTGTGTTAATTTAAATATTACGTTTTAAAGTATTTTAAAGTATTTAGTACCTCATTAAATTAGGTTATTCCATAATTATATTTTAATGTTTCTAAATTAGGTTTGCGGGGGTTTTTTTACACACAACTGGTTCTGTGTATAGAACCAGTTGTATAAGGCCATCAGGATGAACTCTTTAATTTGTTTTCTCCTTTTCTCTAATTTTTAATAATAATATAATACTAAGATAATTCTTTTTCAGCTTCAAGCTGCATACCACATGTAGGGAAGCAGGGAAGGCAGAGGGAGCGTAGTGTTAAGATACTCCACTTCCTACCCTTCTCCGAATCCTGGAGGCATTGCGTGTTGAATAGCGGAATTCAACGCCGCGCTTTGCATCCACACCAGAGCGAAGAAATGAGAATATTAAATATTTCATTTCCTATTCCATAACTCACAACCTGTCACGTTTATTGTTATATCCTTGCGCCGTTGCGCCACGACTGGCCCCAAACTGTAATAAACTATTTTTTTTTGGCATAATAAGAAGTTTTATCTTTTTTTGTTCTGGCTGACATAATAAGTTGCATAATAAAATTTCATTGTATTTATTGTAATATTAAGCAATATATTTTAAATTTCAATTAAATTTGTTTATTAATATACGAAAGACCTGTTTCTTGCGAATTCATTAATTCATTCCGGTTATTACGTATACAGAATCAAGATTTTTTTTTTAATGAATTGAATGTCGATGTCGTAGGTATACGGGGATTTACCTCAAGCGGTTTCGTGTTTAATTAAACCGATATAGTTTTAAATATGGGATTTTTTATTTTTAAGCGTTAACGTAGGAACGCCAGAATTTTTTGGAACGGAAGTGGCGTAATGGGAACACAATGTCTTGACGCTAGGTTCCCAGATTTCAAAAAAATACCTAATAAATATGAGAAATCCGTTCTTACGGCCCCTTAGCCAGAAGAGTGACCAGAGAGAACATAGCGTCTAATGCTGCAGTCTTTTCCTATCTCTTTCGCCTCAGCTAGTGTCATCGACCTCTTCTTACATACGCTCGACTCATAAGCTTCTTCTAATATCAACAATACTATCGAAGAGGGTCAATCGAAAACTCACCTTTTGCCTCCCTACTAACTCTCGCTTCGTAAAACTTTAATATTTAATTCTCTCGATATGTCCAAATAACCTGAGCATGTTCATTTTTATTCTCACTGTGACAGTGTTCTTTTAATTTCTAAATTATTATAAAACTTACATTTTTTGATTTGCCTCCAAATATCTCGCCAGCGGTTTCTGGAGTCACTATTAGTTGCCCTCCAGTGAAATATTCCGATGGGTCCACGTTACTGTGAAAATTATAAAGTTTGGAATAAAATATTTTTATATTTTTGGTAGGTAATCCCAATCCTAAGATACCGCTTTTTTCCCGATCCCGGAGTAATTTTGTGCTATCCCCATTAGGTGTATCCCCCTTATATTTCTAAATAGTTTCATCTGCGCGTTGTCTGTTAATCACTCGGTAAAGAAAGACAAAGGAAGAAGTATATATTATACAAGTAGGTATATAGATTAAATGTTTAATATTTTTTTTAACTAACCACTACAGACACGTGGTCCATACTTTTTTTTAACTTTTTAATTATTATCAGCTAATCATCAATTTTATATTTAGATTAAATGCTTGGCCAAGTATAGATTTAGTGTAATTGTCTAACTTGAACGGATGTTTCGTGTTTTTTTTTATACATTTTAAATGAAAGGACGAAAAAGTCTACAAGATACCCCGGATTACTGAAAAGTGTACGAAACGTCGGATTTTCTAAAATTTATTTTCGAATATTGAAATATACGCAACTAATCCAAATAAATTAGTTTAATTAAAAATTAAATTTATACAAAAATGTGTTTTTCATAGAAGGTTAAAGAATTCAGATCTAGTCACACGTTCTTTATTTTCCATATGTCACCATCAACCCTCCCATGCGATTAATAACTCCCCAACAACCTAATTACTATTACTATAATGAAATGGTTCAATCATATACAGTTAGTACTAAAATGAAGCATTGTTAGTTAGTCACATTCTAGCGCATGGATTTCTTCGAAGCACACCCAATCCATTTTAAGAAAGCTTTTTACTATGAAAAAATGAGTTTACATTCCTACTATTAGAAAAAGATATACTAAGCCGACGTTCCTAATATTAAAAAAAGATATACTAATTAACAAACATTTATAATAAATTAATCTCATCTAACATTTTCTAAATTACGCTGATCAGCACATAGGTATAACCTCACATTTTATTTCTTTTAAAATACAAGATTAAACGACGTGTCGCAACCATCACCTTTTAGGACACCTAGAACCTGTCACCTTACAAACAACCATGTTATGTTTACTTACGTACCTATCGTCCAAATCATCATCAGGTGTGGATGGTCGATAGTGTGCTGTAGTCACCTGATATGGTCTTCTCTCCGTCACACTCTCTACTGGTACCTGGCCACCACCGCTGTTAACGAGCGCGATGAATGTTAGCTACATGTCTACATAGATGCCATATTTGCTTGGAAGTCGGTAAAATAATAAGTATCATGCAGTTTATATTTTGAAGCTGTTTTGCTTAAACATTGCTATCTACGATTTTATATTGTGTAAAGTTTAGAATAATTGGAAGTGATTTTGAAAGATAAAAGTAGTGGAAATTAATATTTTTTATTAGAGAAATATTAAACTTAGGAGAGCAGAGTGTTAAGGCACTGTGCTCTTCTAGATTACCTCATCTTTGAGGTTAGCGAAGATAAATATAATAAAAGAAAATGGTAAGCTCATTATTAGGATAATTAATGTTAGGTGAACCTTGTGCTACACTTACATGCTGTATGGGTTAACATTGCTCTGTTCTATTGGTGGGTTAGGAGTAGGTACATACACGGGTCCATCCCCCGATGGTCTCCCATATACAGGTTTTGTCTCAGGCCTATCTTCCGGCCTAATAGATGGTCTTGACGTTGTTCTTTTGTCTGGTCTCTCGATAGGCCTACTCTCAATCGGTCTGGTCTCCACAGGTCTGTCGACAGGTCTCTCTACAGGCCTATCTATAGGCCTTTCAGGTCTTGTTTCAGGTCTAGGTCTGATTGAAGTGGGGTCCGGCCTAATATTGTCTACACCAAGTGCCGGTTGCGGAGAGTTAGCATTACATATTTCTCTTCCATTCAGCCTGATTGCTTGTAGTCGAGGCGCTTTGTTTAATTGATTGTATTGCACGAAAAATCTGACAGCCACTGCTGGACCTGGATGGATTTTCATCTTTGTGTTTTCTATTTTGAAATCAATATTATCTGTAGTTGTTACGTCACCAACCCAATTCTGTCAAAAAATATCTTGGCTTATAAAATGCAACCTGATTATCAATTATTTAAAAAATATTATTTTATACACTTTTGAGTAGTAAACTGAAAAAAGTTATAAGATTACATATAAATTTATATAAAATCTTACCCCCAAAATATCAGCTTTGCTATCTAACACTACGTTAAGCCACAACGAATGTAAAGTGCTGTCTGTTGATAGGTTGACAACCCCGTACCACCGGCCTGGCTCGTTGCCCGACGGCTCGTACATGAAGACGTTGGGGCATGGCGATAGTGGTGTACTCTGTTCATGTGTGGGCGCGAACAGGGCTATGACTAGAATTAGTGCTCCAATCTGCAGAAAAAGGATATGTTTTAGGAAATTTTATTTTTAGGTAAAAAAAAAAATCAGCTTCACGCTGTATCCCGCACACAGCAGGGTAGGCAGAGGGAACCTAGTGTTAAGACACTTTGTTCCCCACTTTCTGCCGAATTCTGGAGGCATTGCGTGTTGAGTGGCAGAACTCAACGCCGCGCTTAACCTCGATACCAGAGCGAAGAAACGGAAATATAAATTTAAGTAAATATTTCATCTCCTCGAGTGGGGATCGAACCCACAACCAGTTTTTACAACCAGGTTTAACCAGGTTTTACAGTCACACTTTGTGCCGCTGCGCCACGACTGGCCTCTTATTTTTAGGTATATGATGGAAATTGAAATATAATGGAAAATTGTATATTATACAAAATACAACAGAAAACAAGAGGAACGCCGACGAACAACGACGCGACCGTTGTGGGTTCAATCCTCACTCAGGGGAATTTTCATTTGTTCGCTCTGGTACCAAGGAAAAAGCCCGGCGTTTAATTCCGCCACTCAACATGCTATGAAAGTAGGGAACTGAGTGTCTTAACACTAGATTTCCAGGGTCTCCTTGACTACCCTGCTATGTGCGGGTTACAACTTGAAGGTAAAAAAATGTATATATATATATACTCTGTTTAAAAAATAGAGTTCAATAAGTACTTAGTTAGTTTTAGTTATTTTGTTCCTTTTAATATAAGTCTGGTTCGTACAAGGAAAATACTATAAATGTTTTAAAAATTCCTTTCTACTACGCAACGAAACATATGCATTTTTTCTCATCTTATTTTTATCCTCAACATTTTGCTTATAACCTAAAAAACTTTGTGAAAAAACCTCTAGCGTAAGTGAACTCTCTCTCTCTCTCTTTAATAAAATTAAGAATGAATGAATTGATAAACAGCTTATTCAAGTTATAATTAAATGTTATTTATCATTATTTTTAATTTCTTTACTCTGGCCATCCTAACTTCTAATCCGTTACCAGCTTTTCGTCGAATTGTTGAGGCATTGTGTGTTGAGTGTATGAAATCACTTTTGTATGAAATTAACTATAAATAAAAGTTTGTAACTTGATTTGTTTTTCTATGAAATAACTATACTACATTTATACTTTTCGGATTTTTTCCTTATCCACTTTTATTTTTGATTTTGGCGAATTTCATACAAAATGCAGCAAAAACGATGCATAAACCCTCGTATGATTGCAAAATATACGAGCGATATTAATTTCAATTTGACACCTCTACACAATTTCAAGATAAATGGTCTTTTTTAACATTTTTTAAGTTCCAGTACCTTTCTTTCCTGTTCCAGTACGGTTTCCGCTACGTTAATTTTTTTATACTTCTAAATAACTCATAGTGGTCTAATGGTCTTTAATGATGGACAGGCAGACAACAAAGTTATCCTATATATATATATATATATATATATATATATATCCATAAGAGGGTACGCAACCCTAAAAATTTCTCAAAGTAGTAAAGAGGGAAATCTGACAATTGTAAGCGGAGGTATTTTTTGCGTCTTTCACGGTATGCGTCACGCCCGCCTACTCTTTTAATAGAGGTATTCATTTTTGCAATTCAATATCATACCATATATACCTTTGTTTATAACATAACTATCAAGATATGTGATATTATGCGTTTAAAAATAATTAGAAATAATAGTAAAAGATCCATTTTGTAATTTATTTACGCTTAAAGTTATCGATCGAGGATTTATATATAAATACATATATTCTTATAGAATACATAATATTAACTTGGGGCGTCTTAAAGCCAGTCGTGGCGCAGGGGCACAAAGAGAGACTATAAAATCGACTTGAGTTCCGTCACTCAATGCTCAACTCATGCAATGCTTCCAGAATTCTGCGGAAAGTGGGGGGGAACAGAGTGTCTTAACACTAGGTTCCCTCTGTCTATTTCTGCTTTGTGTATGGGATACAGTGCGAAGCTGACTTGATAATATTTTCATTTTTTAGCGTTGGTAACAAGGCAAAGCGTGGCGTTGAGTTCCGCCACTCAAAGTGGGGAAAACAGTATATTAACACTAGATTTCTTTTGTATCGCTGTGTGGGATATTAGGTATAGCTTAAATCAGAAAATAACTTCATCAAAATAACTTAAATGTCTGTTGACCTATATCTGTATATAAATGTAAATAAAATGAAAGAATCTGTATTTGATATCAATATAACTGTGTTTTGTGCATATAATTGTTTTCTCGATACCAAAACACAATTAAACTATTTTAACGTTTTTGTCTGTCTGTCTCTCTGTTCATCCGGGCTAAGCTGAGACTGAGCTGAGGACCAGCCGAAGCGATTACTATGGAACTAATACTGAAAGATAGAGAGGGTTGTGGAGCAACATGATTCAATAAAAAAATTATATCAATAATTAATTAAAAATATGTTGTTTGAGAAAATTGCTACTTTCTAAAAAAGTTATTTTATACAACTTACATTCAATTGGCCAAATCTTTAGTTTTCAATGTTTTGATGTTTGATATTGTTTGTAAATTATTATTTATATGATGATAGAAAAAAATCGAGATTATCTGATTCTAAAATAGACAGAGATGTCAAGATTTAGGATTCTCCAATGTAAGTTGACACTCTCACAAGCAGCCACGTAGTGCTTGGAATTTCTCAATGACAGATAGATATACCAATATGTAATTTATGTTTTAATCCGGAATTTTTGCGGAATTGGAATTTATTAGGAAAATAAAAACTACATTTGCGGTGTGCGCGCAGTTCCGGTTTACCTAGACAAATAACTAAACATTTTTCTATTAAATACGATAATCAAATTAATTCTCAATACTTAAATTACATTTTATTTAATGCATAACCAAACTAAAATAATTGATCGTTTTAGGATTACAATAGGATCTTCATAGGATCACTTATTTGTTTGTCTGTCAAGACCATTTTACTTTAGATTGCATTGAGGTATCATCTGAAATTAAAATCAGATATTCAGGGTTAAAGTTCCTTGGAGCACAGAAACGTTTTTGATACAACGCGTACAAAAGATATGAGCATTTATGTATCGGTTTGGCTTCATTTTGTATGAGATTTACAGCGCAATCAAAATCTATAGTGGGGAAGTACACTAGAAGGGGAAGTAGATTTATAGTTATGAAATTTATTTCTTTTTATTTTAAATTTTGTAGAAATTTATTAATATTGTATAGAAAAAAAATAATTTCAAGGTTATATTGGTAGTTCCTTTCATTCTAAATAAGTGTACATATGTGTATGTGTACGCTTAAGTTTGTTAACTTTATTGGCCGCATCATCAAAACCTATTGAGGCCAGTTGTGATGCGAGGGTACAGAGTGTGACTGTAAAACCGACTGATTGTGGGTTTGATCCCCACTCGAGGAGATGAAATATTTACTTAAATTTATATTTCCATTTCTTCGCTCTGGTGTCGAGGACAAGCGCGGCGTTGAGTTCTGCCACTCAACACGCAATGCCTCCAGAATTCGGCAGAAAGTGAGGAACGGAGTGTCTTAACACTAGGTCCCCTCTGAAGCTCAGTATTAGATAAATTGATAATTAATATCAAGTTTTATTATATGATAAGCCATCATCCGCAACTTTGTTTACGTGATCATTAGGGCGCAAAGTGGAAAATTTCGTTTTATCACATTCAAGTAGAAATAACAAGAAATACTTAAATTCACTGCTTCCGAATCCCAATCTATTTGTAAATTTCAACGTTATATGGCCCGTGAGATCGATCTTGAGAGTTGAGACCGGTCTTGAGATGCCGTTTTCATTCATAAACTATAAATTTATGTCCAGTAGTTTCGTCTGTTTTGTGTTGTCTGTCAGTCACTGAGTAAAGAAACAGTTTATTATATATAAATATATGTAGGTATCTATTTTTTAAGGCATATCTTTTCACTATATTCTTTTCATATCTCAAAGAATACTAATGTTCTTTTCCATGTTGCCTCAACACGCAATGCCTCCAGATTTCAGAGGAAAATGGGGAACGGTGTCTTAGCACTAGATTTACCCTTACATGCGGGATACAGCGTGAAGCTGATTTTAAAATATATATTTTTAATATGTGCCATATATCGAAGTAAACATTATATCAAAGCCATCAGAACATCGATCCATAATTCCTAGAATGTACATATAAATAGCAAAATAACTTGAGCGTTTAACGCAAGTGCGGTTTGCCAACATGTCAGCTATTTTCCACATCGATTATATTATTTATATTGTTCTAATGAAATATTCTCTTACTAAATATAATGTATCTTACTAAATATGTTTCATATGAAATTGTTTTTTTGACCACGGCTGGGAAGGCGGAGGGAACCTAATGTTAGGACATTTAATTCCATACTTTCCACTCAATTTTCGAATTAATTTTCAATTTCATTGTTTGTTGAGTGATGGAACTCAATACCGAGCTGGGTTAAAGAGAACAAAGAAGTGAAAATCATGCATTCGTCATTCCTTCGAGTGGGAATCGTACCTACAATGATGTGCTAATGCGCCACGATAGACATTTTTCTTTTTTTACAGATTTTGCAAAGCAAAAACATGTAAAGTAACTGTGATATAGGCTTATAGTAACACAACATTAATTTTAATGGTTTATGTTATATTTTATTCTACCGTATGTATTTAGGGAACTAGGGAACCTAGTGCCAAGATACTTATAATTGTCAAATGGTTAAGTGCGAGTCGGACTCATTCGCCCCGGCTTCCGTAACAACTTCAGAACGGGAAATACAACTTATAAAAGTTGACAAATTTACGTCTGCGGTAGATTCATTCATTTAGTATAAAATGAACTATAAATATATGTTTGTAATATTTTTTTGGTATGAAATATCTATAAATTACTTATTTAGAAAACTTCCTTTCAGGAAATTATGATTAACTTTTCTTTCTTTCCTAAGTGTGGAATAACACTTTAAAAATGTTTAAAAAATATCTATAAATTTTCACTTTCCGATTTTTTTCGTTTATTGGAATTGTAAGTTCTCACTTCGAGACATTGTGCTAATATATACGAAATACATCTCTTATCATCTCTTCGACTTAGAAGCTCGATTTTTAGGTTCATTTGAGCTTCATATATCTACGGAATCTTGAGAAAAATGGTCTTGACAGACACACAGACAACAAAGTGTTCCTATAAAGGTTCCTTTTTTACATTTTGAGGTACGGAACCCTAAAAAGGAACACATGTAACTTATTTAATGAATTCAATTATATATTAATAGTTATTACAAATAAATAATTTCCTTCACAAAAAAAAATTGTTTGTGGTTTAAATGACCTTTCTCATTGTAACACACAGTATATGCGGTTACAGATATTTAACCAGTTATTATGTTGATAGCGAGGTTAATAATGAATAGCTATTAAGAAACTGACTGGCGTTTTATAGACATATCATTTTCATAGTTTAAAGTATACAGAAGGGAAACTGGGAACCTAATGTTAAGACACTTCCGAGAGCGGAAACATCCCTTTCATTTTCCATTTACAGACAGTGAGTAGGGGAGAGGGGGGCACATTCGAACGATTTTTAAACTTTGTGTCATATCTAAAAATTCTACAGTTTTTAACTTCTTTACTATTTCACAAGGCTTAGTCCAACTATTGTGCCACACAATCGTAGCATCGTATGTAGAAAAATATATAAGGTAAAGGTGCAATATCAACTTTAGTAGCAGTAGTCAAATGTTCAAAGCTGCCCCCCTTGCGGGGTAGCTTTGAACATGTATGGGGCAGTTTTGAACTATCATCGAATTCAATGAAATTAAAAAGCTTTTAAGTAATTTTATCAATAAACTTAACATTAGAAATGATGGAGATCAAATATCAGTACCATGTTAACTGAAAAAAATATTATACCTAGTTTAATATTGCGATTGTACTAGTACTAATGTTAAATAACTTTAATATTATTAATAGACTTTAAAAAAACAAAAAGTAGCTTTGGCTTCGTAGAAGTAATTAA
>JAATLQ010034391.1:0-22516 GCA_013421005.1 Heliconius erato x Heliconius himera
ATATATATATATATATATATATATATATATATATATATATATATATATATATATATATATATATATATATATATATACCTACATACTTATATTTTTGTTTAGAATATAAGAATAGTTAGGGTAGGAATATGTTGTGGCGTAAATGCGTTCATATTTGTATATAAAAATCCTAAGGCCAGTTGAGGGCATTCGTAGCACAGAAGCACAAAGTGACTTTAAACGCGACTGGTTGTGGGTTTGAACCCCACTCGAGAAAATTAAATATTTATATTTTCATTTCTTCGCTTTATTGTGGAAGCAAAGCGCAGCGTTGAGCTCCGTCACACAACACGCCATACCTCCAGAATTGCCTCCTTCAGCGAAAACTGTGGAACGGAGTGTCTTAACACTAGATTTCCTCCACCAACCCTGCTGTAAACAGGATACAGCGTGAAGCTGATATAAATTAATTCAAAATTGTATTATTACTATGTTACACAAGTTCTACAGATAACAAAAAAACAGTTTAAAAGTTACACAGATAATAAATATTCGGTCGCATCACGGTATACTTTCATCTATTTACTTCACTACACAGTCAAGCCACAGATAACTAAGCTACCGTATTCCAACCGTATAAAGGTCATATTATATCTGTGCACAGTCAGTTTGATCTTCGTTCCGCACTAAATATTGTCAGAGAGCTCAAGAATGCTAATTAGATTAGAATATACTGAGTTTAAGATAAAATGTTGGAGACAAAACGGTGCATTGTGTTTTGTATGTATGTTTGTATGTATGAGAATATATATAATTCTGAAATTTAAATAATTTAAAACTGAATAGTTTTTGTTAATTTTTTTAAATGGATATTTTATGAGCATTCCCACATTATTCTAGCATAATTTAGTTTAATGTAGGTATTTGCTTAACATAATTATTATTTAAAAGACATCTTTTATAGAAGCCGCTTTTCGTAAATGTTCTAAGTATATAAATTTTTCGAACTAAGCGTAGTTAAGACATTTCTGTACTATAGCTTTGCTTCACCTTTTCAGATACATGAAAGTAACTCTTAGTGACAAATATAAAAACTTTCCCTAGTGTGTTATGAATTCGCAACGGTTTTCTTTAGTACAGACAGACAGACAGCGGTTAGAGATAAAGACAGGTAATAATCATATTACCATATATGGATATATTTTTTCTTTCTTATAGCGTCACGCTGTATCCCGCACACACAGTAGTAGGAAGAGGGAACCTAGTGGTACTCTCCGTTCCCCCAGAGCGGGGAAATAAAAATATAGAAGCCACAACCTGTCACGTTTGCAACCAATTTGCCATTTGCAATGAATAAGAAACAGTAGACCACAAATAATTAAATAATAATTATTAATCAATCAAAAAACCGGGGCCGGTCGTGGCGCAGGGACACAAAATGTGACTGTAAAATTGGCTGGTTGTGGGTTCCATGCCCACTCGAAGTATTAAAATATTTATTTACATTTATATTTTCATATCTTCGCTTTGATATTGAGGCAAAGTGCGGCGTTGAGTTCCGCCGCTCAGCACGCAATTCCTCCGAAATTCGGCGGAAAGTGGGGCACGGAGTATTTTAACACTAGATTCCCTCCGCCTACCCTGCAGTGTGCGGGATACAGCGTAAAGCTGATTTAATTTAAATTTTAATCAAAAAAAATTTTAAACGAAATCAATTTATTTCTAATTCAAATCAATCGAAATACCAAAACTAAAATACTTATCGAATAATCACAATCAAATCGTGTAATAGGTATCTAAGAGGCCAGATTGGACTTAATGGTTGCTGTTTAAGGCTACTCTACGTCCATTAGACGCGTCGTGCTAACACTCGGGCCTTATACGCGGACAGATATTAGTACCGCTTCGTGCCGCAATGATGCAGTACTAATGCAATTAACTAATATAAGGCTGATTTACTTTGTTGCTATTGGGAAATATTAAAAATATATCAGGTTCACGCTGTATCACGCATAGAGTGGTAGGCAGTGGGAATGTAGTGTTAAGACACTCCGTGCCTCAATTTCCGCCGAATTCTGGCGGCATTGCGTGTTGAGTGGCGGAATTTAACGCCGCGCTTTGCTTCGAGAGCGAAGAAATGAAAATATAAATTTATATAAATTGCAAAATATTATATTAGAATAAATCTGTTTTATCCTAATTTCAATAGAGAAGACGGTTGGAAACTTTCTACCACCTGGTACCTAAAATAAGTCTAAAACCCACCATACCAGAGGGCAAACTACATCCAGCTCATTCTGTAAGAATCCACAGGAGTACACGAGGTCATTAAGAAATCGTTGGCGGTAGTTTGAAATAATAATTAGAACAGCTGACAGACAGACATATGCCACTTCAGTGTAAACGTGACCGCGGACTGCTGTCAAGTGTTCGGAATGTCTAGTTACCAAGAATGTATATAATACTAAATCTACGCGAATGGTTCGGTTAAATAATTTCATTTAAAATTTATTATAGTTTTATGTTTATTTCTTCATTTGAAAAAGAAAACTCGATAAATTACACAAGATGGGAATCGAACATACATCCTGCTTTTAGTTGCCTAAGTTTCTATGAATTTATGAAACTCATTCTTATCAAATAATAGTAGCACCCAAAACACTACATTATATTATACTTACGCAATGGAATATCATGACCGGTCAATATTACTATACTTTATACGTAAGATTTGAAGCCTTTTGACTCTTTTTTTTTGGACACAAACGTAATAAACGGAGAAACTTCATGCTTTAGTTGATTTTTTGTATAGGCAGAGAGGACATTGTGACAATCCATTCTCCGCTTTCCAGCAGGATTTTAGGCAATAACATAATTATCTGGTTGTACATATAAAAAAAATCAGCTTCACGCTGCATCTCGCACACAGCAGGGTAAGCAGAGGGAACCTAGTGTTAAGACAATACATTCCCCACTTTCTTCCCAATTCTGGAGGCATTGCATGTTGAGTGACAGAACTCAACGCCGTGCTTTGCCTCGACACCAGAGTGAAGAAATGGAAATATAAATTAAAGTAAATATTTCCTCTCCTCGAGTGGGGATCGAACCCACAACCAGTCGGTTTTACAGTCACACTTTGTGCCCCTGCGCCACGTCTGGCCTCATTGTACATGTAATTGCTCCAAATTTTGGCGTAAAGTGGAAAACGGAGTGTCTCAACACACGATACATTCAGGATACAGGGTAAAGCTACAAAAAAGCATATTTTTTACAAATATCAACTTAACGTAAACATGAGAAACAACCACTTCCATATTAAACGAAACGAAGCTGATGATTTGATTTATGCCTTGATTAATGATTGTACAGTCGGCACGCAAACTTGCACTTCAAAACCGTTATAGTTCACCTTTAATGTTTATATTAATTGAGTTATATATGTAAGTATGATTTTTATATTAGGAAGTATATTTTAAAAGTATATAAACTTGCAAGACTTTATAATTTTGTTTAAAAATATTAATTAATATTACTTAAAATGGTATATGAGGCCAGTCGTGGCGCAGAGGCACGAGGTGTGACTGTACAACCGACTAGTTGTGGGTTCGATCCCCACTCGAGGAGATGAAATATTCACTTAAATTAATATTTCCATTTCTTCGCTCTGGGGTTGAGGCAAAGCGCGGCGTTGAATTCTGCCAATCAACACGCAATGCCTCCAGAATTCGGCAGAAAGTGGAGAACGGAGTGTCTTATAACTAGGTTCCCTCTGCCTACACTGCTATGTGCGGGATACAACGTGAAGCTGATAAAAAATGGTATAAGTAATGCAGACAGATATGAAGAATCTGTCAGAGTTCATGTCAATCCATATTTAGAATAATCACATAATATTTTTTTTACCTATATAACATTTGTAATAATACTTATTTTACTATCTGTACTCTTACATATTAATCAATTTGAATCCCACACGCAATAATTACAAACAAGATATAAACAGCTTAGCTCTCTTCATTTGTTCAGGCCAATTGACGCCATCAGTTACTGTAGATGCAAATGAAAAATTAAATGTCTTGTTACGCATGAAAACTGAAACGTTATTTTTATAATTTCTTAACATTTCTATTATAATAATATCATTTTCAGGAATTACGACGACATGCTACTCCGTTCTCTTCTTTTTTTAAATCTAAATTCATATATGTTCTAAATCATTAGATTAATTAGAGGCCAGTCGTGGCGCAGGGACACAAAGTGTGACTATAAAACTGACTGGTTGTTGGTTTGATCCCCACTCGAGGAGATGGAATATTTACGTAAATTTATATTTCTATTTCTTCGCTCTGGCGTCGAGACAAAGCGCGGCGTTAAGTTCTGCCACTCAACACGAAATGCCTCCAGAAATCAGCAGAAATTTGGGAACGGAGTGTCTTAACACTTGGTTCCCTCTGCCTACCCTACTGTGTGCGTGATTATTATTATTCTAAATCACTTCCTGCATCTTTTAGTATAGGTAGAGTCGCATATATTTAATACAGATATTTCCTGGGAAGAGTAGGGAGGGCTTTTTGCATTTAGATGCATATTTACTCGCAGCCATCAAAAAAATAACAAATCAATAAAATAGTAATGTATATATATTGTGATTGACACAAGCATTTTTCTTTTCTAATAATATATCAACATGTTAATTGAAACTTATGACAGCTCTAATTATTTTTTTAATTTCCGGAAACTATATCTCATAAAAATAGTGATGTGAAATACAATTAATCGATATTACATTAGTTTCAGATCAACACTAATCGATTCTTCCATCCCGTTTCATATACAGCTGATTGATACTAACCGCAGTGCAGTGGAGCAATTCATCTTCCCATATCGATAAGCATGCAAATTCCGTAATTATTATTCGTATAGTATTCAATTTTATTTCAATAGTTTAATTATAATAGGATAATTCATCGCTTGCAAATACTACAATACTCTTTACATTTCTTTCGTAACATTATCATAGACGTCCAACTCGTGTGATTTTAAAAAGTAAAAAAAATGTTACAAAATATTTTTTTATTATATAATAATTTAAGTAAATAAATCAGCTTCACGCTGTATCCCGCACACAGCAGGGTAGGCAGAGTGAACCTAGTGTTAAGACACTCCGTTCCCCACTTTCTACCGAATTCTAGAGGCATTGCGTGTTGAGTGGCAGAACTCAACACCAGAGCGAAGAAATGGAAATATAAAATTATTTAAGTAGATTTTTTATAAATATTTGTTATTGTACGTACAAAATATATAATAGAAAAAATCAAATCGCTGGTTTCGCTAATTTTAGATTTATTAAATAATTCTATAATAATAAAAAAAATATTCCCTTAATTCCGATTCTATTATACCGATGATGAACCGATTCTATTATAGCTAAGTACAGTAGAGTACAATTGACATAAAGACAAACAATCCGTCCGCCCGAATTATCACTTTCTACACTCGCACCCACAGCCGACTGACACTTTCACGGAAACGTGCGTAAAACGATTTCTTAATCGATCATCGACAAAACGGTAACGCGAATGTGGAATAATGGATTTGAAATCATATTTTCATTAAGAAAGCAAAGATAATCGATTCTAATTGTGCCATCTTAATTATTAAAAAAAAGTAACGTGTCATATGTTATCTGTTATTTGACGTTAAAATGTTATATAGTCTGTTTTGCAACGGATTTAATATTAAATTCTTTGAATATTCTAGTGGATTTGTAAACAAATGATTAACATTTTAATTATTTTACATAGTGTTGTAGAAATTATTAACAAAGTTTAAAACTTAAGAGTATACTACTAATGAGACGCAATAATTAAAATGTGCTGTAAGCACATTATTATGATAATTATTCAAAACTTTAATAAATATTAAAAATATGTCCAACACTATTTACTTATGCTTAACAATATTTATGCAAATTTATACTTTAATTTAACTGTATGAATTAGAATACCTACATAATTTTGTTTGTGTGTTCTCCTTGGGCGTACATAATTTTTATTTTGTTTATGTAACTAAAATATATATATATATATATATATATATATATATATATATATATATATATATATATATATATATATATATATATATATATATATATATATTTATATATATATAATATTTATAATATTTCTTATTGTGACTCTTACAAAGTGTAAAAAGAAAATATATACCGGTAAACAGTTAAATACGTTCATAATAAACAAATATTTAATTAATACAATAAATTATTTTTTAAATTATGATATCTTTCTTAGTATTATTCATTTAAAATTTCTATTAATATATTATATTAATTAAAAAATAAATAATTGGCTTACTTTATAAATATAACAGAGTAATATTTTTTTTATCATAGTGAATTTCTATTTCATTAAACTTAGCATTTTTATTTGCAATTGTCATAATTTTTTTGTTGAATTAACTAAAAAAAAAATATTAAATTCTATTTTTATACTAAAAAAAAATATTAACACACCTAATATTTTAAAATATTTTCAGACGAAAAAAAAAATTAAATGAAAAGAAATGAAACTCACCTCAACCACGAACCGCCACTAAAATAAGCAAAATTATTAAAAAAACTAAAATTCTAATTCTAATAAGATACCACAATGCACAACACTACACAATGCGCGCGCGCAACCCGACGTGCGATTCGCGAGTGCCGCGCGACAGCCTCCGCTCGCGTTTATACGGGGGTGCGGACACTTTCGCTGAGGAAAGGGTTTGAAGGGTTAGACGCTTGTTTTTAATTATTATTTATGAGACATACTTTTGAATCGGCTTCACGCTGTATCCCGCATACAGCTGGGTGCGGAGAGGGAACCTAGTGTTAAGACACTCCGTTTCCCATTTTCCGCCGAGTTCTGGTGGCATTGCGTGCTGAGTGGCGGAAGTCAACGCCGATTGATTTATTTTATAGATATACTTTTTTCCGTTAATAAAACTTACTTTGGTAATAAGACAATTATGGATTGTTATGTATTATATATAGATAGGTATATTTTCTAAGATAGTCCAAAAAAATGTAGATGCCTCTAGCATCGCATCATACTAATGCATTTATTTGTATTTTTTTTAGATGCACGCCGTATTCCACATATAGCACGATAGGTTGAGAGAATCTAGTGTTAAGACACTCCGATTCCCACGTTCCATCGAATTTTCTAGATATTGCGCATTTCAGTGGCGGAGCTCAACGCCGCGTTTTACCTCGTTACCAAAGCGAGAAAATACAATAATTTTCACATTCCTCCGAGTGGTAATCAATATAGGGGATACAGCGTGAAGCTGAAAAAAAAATCTTAAAAATTCTAGTAAATTTAGAAGCACATATTACATTAACAGTATCTCCTTAATGGTAAGTGCTTGCTTTGGTCGACAAACATTAATGTAAAATGTGTATGAAGCCTTCCTTAACTTGTCTATTCGGGATTTATATGATCGATCCTTATAATTATCAAAGTGCTGTTAAAAGCTCTTCAAATTCAGAATACCGTTGAAAATTTTAACGTATGAAATGATATATCAATGATTTAAAGCTTATAGTGATTAAGTTCGAGTTCGAGGCCGTCGTGGCGCAATGGCACAAGCGTGTGACTGTATTGGCCACGGTTGTAGATTCGATTCTCAGTAGAACAAATAATTGTATCATTATTTTAAATTCCGCCATCTGGCTGGCAAATTGTTCGATTCTCTCTCTCTACACACAATATCTCGAAATTTAGGTGGTAAGTGGAGAAGAGTGTTTTGACATTACATTTCTATACTGTTATGCGAGAAAAATATTTTCATCAATTATTTACATTTATGAGGCCAGATGCGGCGCAAGGGCACAAAGTGTGCCTGTAACTGCAAATGGTTATGGGTTCGATCCCCACTCGAGGAGATAAAATATTTATTTACATTTATATTTTCATTTCTTCTTCGCTCTGGTGTCGAGGGGAAAGCGCGGCGTTGAGTTCCGCCACTCAACACGCAATGCCTCCAGAAATTGGCGAAAATTAGAGAACGGAATGTCTTAACACTAGGTTCCCTCTGCCTACCCTACTGTGTGCGGGACACAGCATGGAGCTGGAAAAAAAAACATTTATTTTAATATAGAAAAGACATTTGTACTTTTCAAGATCTATTATTTTAAAGACTTGATGTGTGGCGTTTCACAAGGAGAAATATTTTAAAAGTGGCTCCTGGAGGCCGCTCCGTGCACGCGTGTTTTACCACTCAGTTTGCAGGGACAAGATAATTGTGACTCCATTCTTAAACTAGTATTGAAATATTTTTAACATTTTTAAGGTGTTATTCCACACTGAGAAAATTCTTTGTGTAGCGGAAATTTGTAAAAATGTCCCTACAGAAATGCTAACAACATACATAAGTTGTAACAAGCGTATAAGAATTTCGACGTAGCTGGATGAGAACGTATGGCTTAGTGGTCAGAGCGCCTGATCGGTAACGAGACAACGCGCGGCGCAGAGTTCTGCCATATAGCGTAAAGCTAAAAGAATATGTTAATAATAGATTTCAGGTTACTTTCGACGAGTATGCTTCTTTAGATTTTTTATTCGATTAAATTTCAAACTTACAATTAAGTTTAAAAAAAAAAAAGTTAAAAAAAAACAAGTTTATGCATTTACTTAATTAATACTAGCTATCAAAAGTCAAAGTTTCTTTTACAGTTACAAAGCTCGCTTAGTATTTATGCTTTTGATACTTATCTTAAGCTTTTGAATATCTCAAAAAATACGCCAAAATAGTATAATGTTACAAAATATAAATATTACTGTGATAATAAAAAAACATTTTTTAGGCCAGTCGTGGCGCAAGAGTAAAAACGTGTGACTTGCAACCGGTTGTGGGTTCGATTTCCACTCGAGAAATTGAAATATTTAATATTTTAATTGCTTCGCTCTTGTGTTGAGGCAAAGTGCGGGGTCGAGTTCCGCCATTGAAAACGCAATGCCTCCAGAAAACACCAGAAAGTGAAGAGCGGAGTGTCTTAACATTAAGCTCCCTCTGTCTACCCCGCAACATGCGAGATACAACGTGAAACTGAAAGAGAAAAAAATATTTTTATTATTTTAACTATCAAAACATTAAAATAATTAACCTTTTAAAAATTAAACGTAGAATACAGTCTTTAAACAAATCATTTAAATATACTGCTACTGTATCCCATAAATTGTCACGGATTATCTTGTTATAACACTTTTACGTCAGTTGGTTTTTATGATCTTTTATTTTTTTTTTCTTTTATCTTTTATAGACTCGTCTTGTTTATTAAGATGCGAATTGTGATTTTACTACCTCTGGCTTATCTAATGTATTCCGTAGATGCCGATTCATTGCAAATTAAGTTAATTATTTTCCAAGGAACTTAATAATTTTGTTATAAAAATTGTATGGGATAACTATTTTTATGAACGGACGCGATAGAGAGGTCTTATTTTAGTTTTATTATAAGCTGTAAGTATTTTTTTACTAAAAAAAATACAGTTTTTTATTTATATAGATACTAAAAACGTTAAAGAAGTGTGACTGAAAGTGTGTGAACGCGACTGGTTGTGGATTCGATCCCCACTCGAGGAAAATTTAATGTTTTTTAAAATTTATATTTCGATTTCTTCGCTCTGGTATCGAACCGTAGCGCGGCGTTGACTTCCGATACTCTGCCTCCAGGATTCGGCGGAAAGTGGGGAACGGAGTTTATCATAAGGTCCCTCTGCCTATCCTGCTGTGAGTGGGATAAAGTGTTAAGCTGATTTAATTTTAAAAACGTTAAATTAATTTTTGAGGTCTATAGTAGTCTTTATTGATACTAAAGATGTCCTGCTTTGATTAACAAGTAGAACGTCGAGTTCGGTAACTTAACGAAAAATAAGAATAAAAAGTAAAATAGAATAGCCTGACCAATATTTTTATTTAATACCTACAGATAAATTATGTTTAAAAGTTAATATTTTATGTACATTCTATAAAAAAAATGTTTTTTTTTACATACCAGAGATTTTGATTTTCCTTCAAATATTTTTAAAAATATATTATTATAGTTAGTGAAGCGATCATGGAAGGAGGGAAAGCCTCTTGTTTTTAATATATATTTTTCATAAATAACTATACCTATAAGAATTGAATAAATACTGACTTGTTATACAGGCACTAATTAAAATCTAAATGTTTACGTGTAAGAGAAAATTTATATTTACATACTAGTTGCTGCCCACGGCGCTATCCACATGGAATTCAAAATTAGATCCATAGAGAAATGTGTAAAATAACAATTATTTAATTACAAATTATATACAGTTTCAAGCTGCATTTATAAATCTGTTGTTTGAATGAACGCAAATCAAATATTGAAGAAATATAGACGTTTCATTTCTTTAACAAATAAAGAAGTTAAGGCTCGATAGTATATCAATATTTTTTAGCTTCACGCTGCATCCTACATTTTCCACCAAATTCTGGAAGCATTATGCGTTGAGTGGCGGAACTCAACACCGCACTTTACCTCGACACCAGAGCTAAGAAATGAAAATATTAAATATTTCAGTTTCTCGAGTGGGAATCGAACCCACAACCTGTCGCGTTCGCACTTACACGCTTATGCCTAAAATTAAAAACGAACCCTAAAATTAAAGCAGCCATCGGCAAAAAAGCCATACCCCAAACTAATAAATACCTATTAATCTGTACTGTACGATTTAAACACCTCATTGCGGTACTAAAAGTATCTCGGAATAATGTATCATAACCGTTTATTAAGGCTTTATTTAAATGATTACATACCGTATACTTAACGTGACCACACGTCCCGTTTTGAACGGGACTGTCCCGTTTTTCATGTGTGCGTTCCGGTGTCCCGAAATATGGCACAGGGACGTGCAAATGTCCGAATTTTTCGAAATCACAGTGCGCTATTGTCAAAAGATAATTGAAGGTTCACAAAATAAGAAATCACTCAAAATTGTACTACCTATACCTAAAAAATCAGTGCATAAAGATATAAAAAACCGAAAAAAAACATAACTATTCTTCTAAAAAACATGTTTTTTTTAATACAATAATTAAAATTGAATTATCGAATCGATGTCCCGTTTTGAGTCGAATAAAGAATGGTCACGTTACCGTATACTACGCAAAAAGTAAAGTGAATAACTAAACAGTTTTATACCTATTTTTAGCTTGCTTGTACAAAGTTATTGCGTTTAAAAATAAAATGAGCTGGTGTTTACTTTAAACGCAGAGTGATATTTAGGGTTGGTTTCAACTTACTATAATCAGCTTCACGCAAACAACAGGGTAGGCAGAGGGAACCTAGTGTTAAGACACTCCGTTCCCCATTTTCTGAAAATTCTAGAGGAATTACATGTTGAGTGACAGAACTCAACGCCGCGCTTTGCCTTGACACTAGAGCGAAGAAATGGAAATATAAATTTAAGTAAATAATTCATCTCCTCGAGAGGGGATTGAACCCACAAACAGTCGCTTTTACAGTCACACTGTGCCGCTGCGCTACGACTGGCCTAAACTAAACTTACTAAGTGTCTTCATATATCTTGTATTATGTACAATAGGCAGAATTTAGGTAAAAACTAGCGACCTACGCGCGGCTTCGCCCGATTAATCTTATTGTTATATTATAGCCAAATTATTTACATACATTTTTTTTATTTCAAAATTTGCATAAATTATAGCTTATGTGTTATTCTGATGTGCTGTAAAGATTCATCCAAATCGGTTCAGCAGTTTTTGCGTGAAACTCGAACAAACATCAATCATCACAAACTTTCAAATTTATAATATTAGTAGGATACGTCACTCCGTTATATGTATACTGGCAAATCTAATATTAAAAAAAAAGTATAGATATAGAAAATATATAAAAATATATTTATACATGGATATATAGGCATTTAAAAATATAATTCCCCTGAGTTAGGTTCCCACCACCGCCGTATCCGGTAATCCTAACGATAGCATCAGTAAACATAATAATATAGGTAATACATTATAATGAGGGAATAAAACTTAGTTCAATCTTTAAAATATTACTGAGAATAAATATAGTAACAAGCGAGGCCAAACGAGGGGTATGACTGTAAACACGACTATTCTAGGTTCGATTCCCACTCGTAAAATACAACAAATTATTTATTATTTATTAATATTTTCATAATCACTTTTACAGAACAAGTATGAAAGAAAGATGAATGCCGTCGAGATGCGATATCTTCGTAGGATATGCGGAGTCAGCTTAGCTGATCGAATCCGCAATGAAGAGATACACAGAAAGGTAGGTACTAGCGAGGATGTCACGGTGAGAATGAAGAAGACTGTGCTCAGCTAGTATGGGCACGTTTAAGGAATGAATCATGAAAAAAAGATTTATGAGGGAAAAGTGAGTGGTAAGAGAGGTAGGGAGGGGAAGACCTCGGTTGACCTTCGAAAACATTGTATCTAAGATACCTGAGGATGGTCACGTAAAAAGCATGAGGAGTCCCCGGACATGCCCATGTATGAAGAGGTTGATGACAGTGGACGCGGCGAAAGAAGCATGCAAGAACCGTAGCGTTTGGCGTTCCGTTCTCTCTGCCTGACTAGATCTAGATTAGATTTAGATTACATTTAGATTAGAATTAAGTAGATTAGATTTGAAGCTAGATTAGATTAATATTTCCATTTCTTCGCTATGGTAACTCGAAAAATTCGGCGAAAAGTGGGAAACGGATTGCCATAACACCGCTTTGCCTCCGTTGTTATATGCAGTGTACGGAGTGAAGCTAAAAAAATGGTTACTTAAGCATGCTGGTGCGTCCCAATTTAATTTGGTCCATTTCTGACGATGTGAAGTATGAGAAAATCACGATTATGCCAACCGATTTCTATGCTTTCTTTTTTATTGGAAAGGATACACAAAGTATCCTTGTACTTTAATAAAATTTTAGTTAGATTCTGATTATGGAATCCGGTTGCAGCCGGCTTTTTTTGTTAAAAATTATTAAAAATTATTGAATCTCATATTTTCTAAAGTATGACAATCATAAAATGATAATTTTAATTATTTTATAATGAAATGAAATGATTAAGCCCTCGCGAAACAAGCACAGCGGCAAATTCCATTTGCATTAAATGTTTTTAGAACTGACCCATAAATTTTAATTATAAAATATTGTAAAGTGTAGTTTGCAAATTTAATAAAAAATATCACAATTTAGCTCTTCTTATGCAAAATAATAATTAATTATAGACATATATTTATATAACCGAGTTTTGTTTTGTTTTGTCTTCGTTTTATTCCGCTTCACGCTGTATCCCGCATATAGCAGAGTAGGCAGAAAGAACCTAGTTTTAGGTTTTTTATTTTTTTAACACTTAACACACTCCGTTCCCCACCTTCCGCCGAATTCTCGAGTCATTCCTTGTTGAGTGGCTTAACTCAAAGCCGCAACGTATCAATTTACTTTAACTTTATCGGTATAACAGACAAAATCTATATATATATATATATATATATATATATATATATATATATATATATATATATATATATATATATATATATATATATATATATATATATATATATATATATATATATATATATATATATATATATATATATATATATATATATATATATATATATATATATATATTTATATTTATATATATTTATTATTTCACCCATTCATGCATTGTATGCGTTATCAAAGACAACATAACATCGATAGTTAATTTCATAATTCTATTCCCCGATCGGAATCGAACCCAAAACCATCGCTTTTACGGTCAGCCGGTGTCGCACAGCGCCACGATTATATGATACCTCCTGTATTTCAGCTGTCTAAATAAGAGTAAAAATGGACGCGGGCCACCCTTCCCACCACTCCCCATCTCCTTATTAATATACCCAAGATACATAACCTAAAAAAAGACTACTTGAAAGTAGAACTCCTAAATAAGTATTTACAAAAAATACAACATTTTATATACATAACAACAAGAATAAAGTAAAAGATAATGAATATAAATTAAAATAACTTTATATTCTCGATGGACAATTAGTGTTGATTACTTGCTCGTATAGATAGGCATGTACACACTTGCCGACGCAGCCCACTTTCCAGGCATCGTGAAATAAAATAATAAAAGCGTGTAAGTGCATGTTGGCCAGGCCTAATAATGGTTCTTACTGTGATGAATATTTTTTTCTTTGTATACAAAATGTTATAAAAGGACTGCCTATTTTAAATATATATTACAGAACTTATTATTTATAGTGAGACCAGTCGTGGCGCAGAAGCGCAGAGTGTGACTAAAATCGACTGGTTGTGGGTTCGATCCCTACTCCAGGATATGAAATATTTATTCACAATTATATTTTCATTTCTTCGCTCTGGTGTCGAGGCAAAATGCGGCGTTAAGTTCCACCACTCAACACGCACTGCCTCCAGAACTCGGCGGAAAGTGAGGAACGGAGTGTCTTAATACTATGCTCCCTCTACTTACCCTGCTGTGTGCGGGATACGGCGTGAAAATATTTTTTAAATTTTTATTAATAGTAGTTCTTTATAAGTAATAATTTCACTGTATTTAAAATTAATAATGTCTAACAGGCTTGTTAAAACTGACGTATTATTTTTTTATCTTTTGCAGTATACAGGGTGGAAGTGTCAGCACCACTTTAAACAAAAATACAGTTTTAACTACTCTATAAAAGCCTATATATAAATACAATTGTTATAGTTTTTTTCCCAAAAATTAAAAAGTGATTATTTCAAACAAAATAAATAAAACAAAATAATAAAACGCCTCATTCCGAAATCGAGTCGTATTGGCGGCAAAGTTTAAAGTTACTTGACCTTTATTAGTATTTTTGTAGTAGATGTGTTTTTCGTATCTATACGTAACTGCGTCACACGAACTACAGGTATGAATATTGAGAAATCTTGATTAATTTCTTTAGGTATGGGTTTAAGATATTTTACCTATATGTTGTTCCCATAAAAGGAGCGCTGACACTTCCACCCTGTATATATAGATATATAATAATATTGTCTCGTCTATCAACGTCTTGTGAAATTATAGTAATAGTAGTTTGGTATTCAATTTTGCAGCTGTAACTGACAAGGTGATACATATATAACATTATCTATATACACATACTATGTAATTATTGTGCTAATTTCAGTCATGGCTCAGGGGCATAAGCTTGCGACTGTGAACTTGACTTGTTAATATTTTCATTTCTTCGCTCTGGTGTGTAGTGTGGAGGCACAGCGAAGCGTTAAGTTCCGCCACTCAATACACGACGCCTCCACAATTCGGCGGAAAATGGAGAGTGAAGTGTCTTAACACTTAGTTCCCTCTGCGTATCCTGCCATATGAAATTTAGGTAAGACAAAGCAAAGTCAGTATATCAGTATATGTGTATCCCGCACACAGCAGTGTAGTCAAGGGAACATAGTGTTAAGACACTCCGTTCCCCACTGAGTGGCAGAACTCCACGCCGCGCCGCGCCTCGACACCAGAGCGAAGAAATGGAAATATAAATGTAAGTAAATATTTCATCTCCTCGGGTGGGAATCGAACCCACAACCAGTCGGTTTAACAGTCACACTTTGCGCCACTGCGCCACGACTGGCCTCAATTATATGATGAAATTGAAATATAAGTAGATATTGCAGTAATCACTATATACTTTAATAACTGGATTCGATTCATAACGAATGGAAAAATCGTTAGCATTAATTGCCCAGCTTAATTATATTAAAAATCTGTAAATAGAGACTAAAAGACAATTTAATAGAAAGAAAACTTTTGATAAAAAGATGACCAGTACTTAACACACTTAAGTTCTGCGTTTTTCTGACTCGAAAGTGCGCAATATCGATATTTTAAATCGATAACGTAAAACTCCAACATAATTCCTAATCTTCTCATTATAAAGCACGCAAAAAAATAAGCGAATAAAACAAATAAAAGTGTGATATAAAACATAATTTGCACCAGTGGCCATGACGCATAATTAGACATATCTTTGTTGTTCATAATTCTGCGCCGGCGCACACGTAATCGATCTCGACAAGATGTAAGCTAAAGATGATTTACGTAATTAGAGTAGATTTAGTAATAATTTTCTTTTTATTGGACACAGTACACGACCAAGAGATTGAGGCCAGTCGTGGCACAGGGGTGTGTGACTGTGAGCGCGACTGGTTGTGGGTTTGATCCCCGTTCGAGGAAATTGAAATACCCAAAGAATTTGGCGGAAAATGAGGAAAGCAGTGTCTTAATAGTTGGTTTACTCTGTTTACTCTGCTACATGTAAATAATTTTAAAAAGTAAATTTATTACGGTTATACACATCTGTCAAAGACGTTGAGACGAAACTATAGTCATTTGTTTTTAAATTGATATCAAAACTAGAAGCTCAGGTTAGCAGAAATTTACCAATTTTAAGAATATGTGCGATTGTTTCAATCGACTTCTTACCTGACTTGGTCGTATCGCGCCTAGTCCTCATTTAAGATTTATTGTTGAACTTTTGTAGTATGCCTTAAAGAAATCCCTAATTTGACTTATACAACACAATGATACATTCAGCTCTCGAAGTCTCCCTTATTTTATCAACAATCATTGGCATTCGCAATACATTTTTTTTTTAAATGAATGTTACAAATATCTTTATGAAAAGATCACTTAATCACTAACATTACAGCCGTCCCCCACCCTTTTTAAATAAAAAAAATATCACAAAAATAAAAAAAAATATCACAAACATGAACTAAAAATATTTAAAAAGCTTATTGTTATCTTTGGTTTACAATACATAAGCTTCCTCTGAAATACTATATTCATATTGACATTTAAGCTGCATTATAAAGATATTCACTAAAAATATTTACTTTTGGTTGTCAAAACTCATTGAGTATACAGATACAAAACTGGCAATCGAGTTAAGACTTAAAGAGGGGAAGTGTGCATAGTTTCAATAATATTATAGCAATTTTTTTTTCAGTTTCACGCTGTATCCCGCACACAGCAAGGTAGCAGAGGGAACCTAGTATTAAGACACTCCGTTTCCCACTTTTTGCCGAATTCTGGAGGCATTGCGTGTTGATTGGCAGAACTCAACGCCGCGCTTAGCCTCGACACTGGAGCGAAGAAATAGAAATATAAATTAAAATAAATATTTCATCTCCGCGAGTGGGATTGAACCCACAACCAGTCGGTTTTACAGTCACACTTTGTGCCCCTGCGCCACAACTGACCTCAATTAGCTATTTAATAATATTTAAGCTATTACACCCGAAAACTTCGTAAAGTGATAACAGGGTTACTACATACCATATACAGTCTCCCCTACTATCATTTACATTTCTGTATAGGCAAATAGCTATATGACAAAAAAATATTATAATTATAAAAATTAAAAAAAATCTTATTTCATAATAACTTTTACATAATAAAAGAAATTAAATGCTCCTTTGCCATCGTAAAAAATATTTTAAACGAAAGTCTGATCTTTACTCTTCTTAAATATTAACACATCTTCTTCATTATAATATAGATAGATGGATCATTATTTTGACAAGTCTCGATTTTTTTAATAAAGTCAAAATTTTTGGAAGTTGTCGTGGCGCAGCGGCACAGGTTGCGGGGTCTGACTGATAATGCAACGAATATAGGTTCAATTCCGACTTTGGGGACTGAATTAGGTTCATTTTCCTCGCTCTGATAATGGGACAAAGTGTGGCGTTGTGGCCCTCATTCAACACGCAAAGTCTCGAAAAATGGACAAAAACTGAATTTTAGTACTAGATGCCGTCTGCCTATAAAACTAGGGTTAGCATTGCACACTACAATACAAATACGAAAAGAGAGTTGAACACGCTACCATCACGCACATTAAAAATACATAGAATTGTTGCATATTGAGATCATAATTTTTCATATCAATAAACTTTTATAGGCCTTAAAAATTTACATATAAAAATTATCAAGCAATTATAACTCACTTGCCTTAAATAATTACTATATTAAAAAAATAAGATTTACGGTGATTCTTATATTTAAATTTTACTTTTACCGTTAAAACGGCTAAATTTCATTATAATATATATTTTTTAAACTATATAGTCAAGTACCATATAAAATGACCTGAACGGGGCACCGACCTTTGAAAACACCAAAAGCAAAGCTTGATCTTATAATATATTGGAGGAAGATTTCTTCTGTTACTTTAGAATTATTACTGATCACGTTGTAAGTTGGATTTTCATCGTAAAACACGCATTGAGATGTCTCAACATGGACGCTTCAATTCAAAATCAATAAAGCAGATTTTTAAACATTATTTAAAGTGTTTTTCTACACTTATTAAAGAAAAATACTTATTTAGAAAACGTATAAAAATTTGAACGTAGCAGGACTCGAACGGGGAGGCGCGGGTTCGAGTCCCGCTACGTTCAAATTTTTATACGTTTTCTGAACAATAAAGAAGATGTATTGAGAAATCCCTATTATGCCTTAAAATATATTTTTTTGTTATATTAATGAATGATATATAAAATCAAGTCGTGGCGCAGGGGTACATAATGTGATTGTAAAACCGACTGGTTGTGGGTTCGATCCCCACTCGAGGAGATGAAATATTTACTTAAATTTATATTTCCATTTCTTCGCTCTGGTGTCGAGGCAAAGCGCGACGTTGAGTTCTGCCACTCAACACGCAATGCTCCCAGAATTTGGCAGAAAGTGGGAAATGGAGTGTCTTAACACTAGGTTCCCTCTGTCTACCCTGCTGTGTGCGGAATACAGTGTGAAGCTGATTTAATTTTAATTTTTTAAGATATATTGGGAAATCCCTATAGGCATACTTAAAATATATTTTTTTTATAAATGATTTATGTATTTTACTTTATAGTAATGTTAGCGAACCAACAAATCAGACACAAAATCCAGCTTTTACAATGAGTTTATTTACACTTGTTATATACACATATACTTTCGTAGTCACAATATTGAAATATGAATTGTAATGACAAGTTGTCTTGACAATATCTTAGAACGTAATGAACATGAGTGCCGTGTCGTTTGTGCTTATATTGGAAATCCACCGGAAAAGACGCAGCACACTACCGCCACTTAATACAATCGATAATGGAAACAATATCAAATGACGTACTCGTAATTACAGTGACAACTATTACTACATTATACGTAACTTATGCTAACAGCTCGGCCATCCTGCTAATCGCGAGTCCCTTCGCGATTTAAGAATAGTGCACAATTTTTATATGTCCTAATTTAAACAACTTTAGTTTTGTACCAACAGTTACATAACATAATTATATTTTTAGTACAAGTGAGGATATTTACAAAAACTATTAAATTGGATATATTTACATGTCATAATATGTAAATTATTATACAATTTGAAATACATTATCTTTTCAACGTAATTTATAAAATCAAAATAATTATTACATAAAACTAGACTCATGTGTGATGTCTGTAAAGGAGTCCTGTTATTCCTTAACTAAAATTAAGTAAAATAAATGTTAACTACACTTAATTCATTACGCCATTAAATTGATTATACAAAATACTTAAAAATTATATTTTACATTGCAAACATTTTTTTTTTTTGGATTTAAACATTTAGTTTTTTGATTTTAGATTTATACAACAATTATATAATTATGTATATTATATTCTATATAATTATGTAGATTTATACAATTCAATAATTCTCATTAACACAATGAGCCATCAGTGTTCATATACATTCATGTTATAATTTATTTATTACATATTATTAAATTTTTTTATCACAAGAATTTGGCTCAACAACACCAACAAAGCTACATGGAATATTCCTATCTAACATCGAACACCCACTTTAGTACATTAAAAGAGTATGCTAATTAAAAGAGGAAATTGATGACATTTGAATTCGTAAACTGAGCAGATTCATTAACTTAAAATAAATGAATCAGTTTCACGCTGTATCCTGCACACTGCAGGGCAGAGGGAACCTAGTGTTCAAGACACTCCGTTCCCCACTTTCTGCCGAATTCTGGAGACATTGCGTGTTGAGTGGCAGAACTCAATGCCGCGCTTGTCCACGACACCAGAGCGAAGAAATAGAAATATGAATTTAAGTAAATGTTTCATCTCCTCGAGTGGGGATCGAACCCACAACTAGTCGGCTTTACAGTCACACTTTGTGCCCCTGCTTGCTTTGTGTACTCTATAAGCTTAACATATAAAAAGTGCTGCTAAATAGCACCAGCAAGACTGTATAGAATTATTCTATTTCCTATTAAAGTCCCATATATATTATCAAAGTTATTTTGAATTCAACCATATCTAATAATTAATGACACACGTTTACTTTATACATTGTACAAATCTTACATATAAAAGCAGCTCATTTGAAAAAAATATTCAACACACATTTTTTTGTAGCCATGATCAGCCAAATACAATAAACAGAACGTGACACCGCTCGCCTCATTACTCCCATATTCAAACCATATTATCACAACCATAATGACTGCCATCTTCACCCCCATAATCTCCATCCTCACCATGATCCTCATCATCACAATGATCCTCATCATGACCATAATCCTCATCATGACCATGATCCTTATCACCACGATCCATATCATCACCATGGTCCTCATAACCATGATCCTCATCACCACCATGATTATTAGCCTATCCTCGTCCATTGCTGGACAAAGGTCTCTTCAATGATATGCCGCGAAGATTGACCATCAGCTCTTACGTACAGCCGTTGCCAGTCACATGTAAAAAAATAATAAGTGCTTAATATCTGCAAACGCTTATTAAGTCCTGTCCTTACGTACGTCTGTCTGTCTGTCTCTCAGGACTAATTATCTTAAGAAGACATGGAAATGTCAAGCTAAAATTATTATGAAACATCTCGATCAACAATACACTAAATCTGCGGAAAATTCGTCTTCTGAATCAACATAAGTAGGTCAGGTTGGTGGGCAAAATCGTGTCGAATTCGATTGGTTTATTTTGGTTATTTTTTTTTAATTCAGATTATTTTAAGGTTTACTTTTACTTTCCTTAACAAATGTCAGCTGTACGCGTAATCTAATAATTTGAATGTCTACTTTAAACAAGAAATTAATAATATACAAAAACAAACAAATAACAACAAGTTGATAGATAGAGTAATATGTTCTTAATTTTCCTTTAGGTATAAGTTATACTAAATTTACATCATTTTCCATGTTCGTATGCATTATAAAATTCCACAGCCAATTTTCAATTACTAGGCAGAGCTTGTATCCTATATTCCTATAACGATATTAATATATGGACTTAAAGCATGTCGATTGTTGTACTTTTATTGTAAATTTTATCTTCAAATACTGTTTTCTTGAGTATTTTGCCGGCTCTTCTCAGCCAAAATAAATCTATTTTTGAACCAATGGCAAGACTTACACCATAGATTCACTAGACATTTTTTTTGTAATTTTGCTACTAAAATAAAAATAAAAAGAATAATTTGAATTCGATTCACTTCATTCAGCTATACATTGCATGTTTTTATAGTTACCATTATCATTATTTTCCCCTTTATATATGTTTTTTTATTTTTTTGAGATCAAAAATATTTCAAACATTTTTTTTTAGGATTCATAACTTAAGCTACTGTACCTACCTACGTATGTCTCTATTTGTATCTATTATTACACCGTGATCATTTCCACCGTTTACCAACCAATAGCCATTATTTCACACCGATTTAAAAGTTTTATTTTATAAGAATTTTTGCTTCGTGTCTCATCTTAAACACATTTATACTAACATATTTGTTAAAATGAATATTACTTAATTCTCGTCGTTTGGGAACGACTCGCTATGAATTTATTCCATTCCCGTCAATTACAGCAAGTTAAAAGAAATACTTTAATATCAATTCAAATTTCCAAAAAATCAATCAATTCTTATTCATCACTTTCTTTAATGAGCTCAAAAATGACTTCACTAACCTGATTTTTAAGCTCCCTTTATCCTTAAACTCGAGTATTTTGCATCCATTACCCTTAACCACGGGTAACATCCATCCATTATCCTTAACCTGAAATGTTATCTATCCATTGCCCTTAACCTCGGGTATCATCCATCCATTATCCTTAACCTGAAATATAATCCATCCATCACCCTTAACCTCGGGTATAATCCATCCATTATCCTTAACCTGAAATATAATCCATCCATCACCCTTAACCTCGGGTATAATCCATCCATTACCCTTAACCTCGGGTATTATCCATCCATTACCCTTAACCTCGGGTATAATCCATCCATCACCCTTAACCTCGGGTATAATCCATCCATTACCCTTAACCTCGGGTAAGATTAAAATGATTAAAGACGAATGATATGGGACGAATGATGAGGGACGAATGATGAGGGATGA
>JAATLQ010034392.1:7694-22539 GCA_013421005.1 Heliconius erato x Heliconius himera
AGCGACTGAGCGACTGAGCGACTGAGCGACTGAGCGACTGAGCGACTGAGCGACTGAGCGACTGAGCGACTGAGCGACTGAGCGACTGAGCGACTGAGCGACTGAGCGACTGAGCGACTGAGCGACTGAGCGACTGAGCGACTGAGCGACTGAGCGACTGAGCAACTGAGCGACTAAGCGCAGTACGTCAGAAATTTAAGTATCATCCACACTGTCTGGATACGTGGCACTCAACTACGGTGCAGTTTAGTACATCTTTCCAAGCGCCGCGCAACTATGCAATGGTCTACCCGCGGCAGTGTTGTTGTTACGACCTGGGTATCTACAAAAAGCGCGCCTATCTCCACCTGAAAGGCCGGCAACGCACTTGTAACCCCTCTGGTGTTATACGGGATCGTGGACGGCGGTGATCACATATCATCGGATGACCTGTACACTCATTTGCAGGCAAAAAAAACTCTAGTGTCAAAACACTCCATTATTGATTTACCGCCCAAATTTGAGAAATTATGTGTAGCAGCGTTAGATCAATCTCGTATAGATTGAAAAGATCTGCCCTAGGCCCGTCTCCAAAAAAAAAGACGCCGGTATAATAGGTACAGGAATTTTGAAATACCTATATTTTTTAAATATTTTCACAATTACATAGTAATAATAATAAATTCCAAAAAATATTTTGATAAGGTACCTTATCAAATAAATACATCCACATCTGTTAAATGCTGAAGAGAACCAAATGATAAATTATGAAATAGCACAGATTCCATTTTTCCAGGAAAAGGTATTTCGGTATTGTCATATACGAGTATGTACTCATACCTATGTGTATTATAATATCAATTTGTTTGTCTCACAAGACAGTCTTCTATGTAGTAAAGTACACGCTATGTAAATAAAAATAACCATTTAATGGTTCAAGGTTTTGAGGCCGTCGTATGTAGCGGCACAGCGTCTGGCTGTAAACACAACGATTGTAGGTTCGATTCCCTCCCTGGGGAGTATTTTAATATTTCCACTCACATTGCAAAGTCTATTATTAGTACATTTGTATATAATAATATTTTTAATAATATTTTTAAGGTCAGATATTGAAGAGACTTCGAAGTCCTATTAAAAGACGAATTTCTTAGCAAGCACTAAGCATCTATCTGTTCCAAAATATATTTTTAATGTGCCAGTTCAACTCCGTGCGATCTTCTCGTGCACTAGACCGTGCTGGATATACAGTAATAAATCAATGAACACGATATTGAAAAATCTATAATTGCAATAGCACAAAAATAAAATTTTTGTTCGCTTCAACGACTTGTTTTTTTCCACTGGCTGGTATTTGATACGTTTGTACTGCAGCTTTGTCCGTTTTTAATACTGGTTGTCGGTTTTCTCACAGATTTAATTTTCGCTTTGTTTTTGACATGGATCAAATAAATCTTCCTGTTTTGTCGGTATTTCTGGTTTCTCGTTAAAATAGATTTCCAGTTTGTTTATTTATTGTTTTTTTGTGGATTTGGGGGGGAGGGGGTTGGGGGGGATGCAAGTTTAGTCAGTTTAGTCGGATGAGATCCTTGGACCCCAAGAAAAGCCCAGCTTAAGCAACCAGAGAGAGGGGACACGGTACTGAGAGTCACGTTTTGGGTCGTCTGCTGAAATTTTCGTTCATAGTAGTCTTATCGGGAGGGCCTCTTAGTCAGCTGGCGGCAGAGTTTAATAGGCAAGGATTGGCCTTCGTTAGCTGCAAAGATCCTCCCAGAAGAAGTCGTTATTTGGTGGCCAGCTCGCGAGTCTTCTGCCACTCAGGGCGTGTTTTTCTCTTCCGCGCAGAAATGTGTCTTAGGATTGGGGGAAGTCGACGATTGCTTCTCTTAGTGTAATTGAGATGTGATTCTTCTCTCCATCCTGTCGACAGTAAAAAGACACTTAAAGTCTTAAAGTAAATATTCGAATTTGGGCCAGTGAGTTTTGCGTATGCGGGTGCGGATTCCCGTGGAGGCTGGTCTGTCTATTACTGGCAGGATAGCGAGGTGGTATGAACCAAAAGCGTCGGTCAAGGCTTCTAGGCTTCCGAGAGTAATTGGACCGGTCTCCATACTCATGTGTACAAGCAGGTCAATCGTGCTTGGAAGATTTCTTCTGGTGAAGGTGTAGTGTGTGAGTTCACTTGGGCCTTCTACCACGTAACCTTGCCTGTCGGCATGGTACAACTTTCGGCCGTTGGTGCAGACCGTGTGGCACCTTCACGCCGGTTGTTTTGAGTTCCAATCCTTCGTTCCAATCATTTTTAGTGTGGAGTGGTACTATTGACTAATTTTCGCACCTTTAACACGTTCAAGAGCGAGATTTGAACGTAAATTACGTTGCCTATCGACCTCAAATCTCGCTCTTCTGTGATCTCAGTGATTGGGTGCCCATGTTGGATAAATTTTGACCTTAGGGACAGTTATGCTGGGACCGTCCTATGGCTGGAGACGATTCATTGATAAGGGCCAGGTCAATATTGTCTTTTTCTCAGGCCGGCGGCGTTCCAAAACCGAATGTGCAGTTCAGTCGCCTGGATCTGATCTCGACCTTTGCTTAAGGCAATAATGACTTACTTGAGGGTCTCGATAGCTCTGTTGATAGCCTCTCCTTTTGCGGGGACTAGTGTTGTAGATTTAATAATAGCAAAGGCAGCATCAGGGGCTACCTGTGTTTTAGTGGAGGTAGCGTTCTCCGATTCTTTTTTTTCTTTGTTTGTGCCCCTGCGCCACGACTGGCCCCTTTATATGATACTGTGCACAAATATCATAATACTAGAGGGCGCGCGCGGCTTCGCCCGCTTATTAGGAGTGAATTCTAAAAAAATCACGGAACACGTGTTCAATAAGATATTTTTAACAGTCTGAATTAAAATTTTTATAAAAATCGGTAGCAATTTAAAGATTTTTCCATATAAACTTTCAACCCTTTATTTGAACCCTTAGGGGGTGAATTCTTAAAAAACCATGAAACACGTGTTCAATTGAATATTTTTGAGAGTCTGAATTTCAAATTTTATAAAAATCGGTACAGATTAAATTTTTTTTCCATACAAACTTTCAACCCCTATTTCATCCCTTTAGGGCTAAAATTTTTCAAATTCCCTTCTTAGTGGATGTCCAGAATATGAAAATAAACATCTGCCCAAATTTCACGTTTCTACCATCAGCGGTTACGGCTCTGCGTGCGTCTTACCTCAGTCAGTCAGCACAAGTCCTTTTATATATATAGATTTGACGGCTTAATTAAGTATGAAATTTCATTGGCAAGCGTGTTTAATATTGCTGTGCAAGCAATTAAATAAGTGTCGTAATTAAATGAACTCGTTTACAGTATCTCATATTTATATTTACTTTAAATATAAATGTTTCTCGAATTGTATTTTCATGTAGGTACATATTTAATGTAATTTCGCGAACATTCTGTTAGCGAGACAGTTTTCAGATAAGTTTGTAGCTGCAGTATACAGTGTTTGTTTTACAAACTGCGGGCAACTAGAATTAGAATATGACTGTGCTTTTTGTTTTCCCTTCAAATAGTTGTTAGAAATGTTTATTTTAACTATTTTAATAATACACAAAGAGAATTTAGAATATTTTAAACCTTAATAGAATATATTAGACTTAAATTAAATTTTGTATGAAACAAAAATATTTAACCAAAAAGTTGTTCGAAAGCATTAAGCATGAAAAAGTAAAGCAATTTAAAAACATATCAAAATATCTATAACTCTATTAGGTAAGCGAGTAAAATGTTGTGAAATTTTATTAGGATTTACTGCAACGTGGCGCTCGAAAACTAAGTGAACTCGAAGTAAGCGTAAAACTTTATTGATTCGAACTTAACCATCCATTTACCGCACATGGTCTTAAGTGGCCGCACTATTGGAGATTATCAAGCATAAAACTATCTACTGCTGATCTTATTTTAGTATCAATACTAGTACTAATTAAGATTGGTAAACGAGCGTTAGTGAATATTGAAAGAAATAGCTTAACTGAAAATAAATATTTATTTGAGGCTACTAATGGTGCAGGGGCAAAAAGTGTGACAGTAAACGTAGCACGTAGTGGATTGGATATTTACTCAAGGATATGAAATATTTAATATTTTCATTTCTTCACTCTGGTTTTGAGGCAAAGTGCACGGTTGAGTGCCACTACTTAACACGCCTTCAGAATTCAACTGAAAACGGCCACCGCATTGTCTTGACATTAGTTTCAGTAGGCAGTGGACCTACTCCTCTGTGTACGGGATACAGCATGACGCTAAAAAAATATATCAAAAACAAAAAAAGTGTACCGGACGGGCGGATCCCGAATGAACGAGCCGCTGACGCCCTGTACACTATAGGTTCCGGATAGTGGGAACACAGAGATCGCCGAATGAAACAAGATGCTATTTCAATATAACGGTCGGTGACTGACGGCTTCTTCAAATCTAATCTTCAAAGTCTTCCTATTATTCTATTAGTCTATATTTCTTCCTATTTTTCTTCTTATTTTCCTTCCTATTTTTCCTATAGAAACCTATAATTAATAATAATTAATAATAAGTTTACAATACGAAAGTAATTATTATCTTAACATACAATTAGCTCGGTAAACTATATTAAAACTATATAATTGCAATACAAATTCGAGAATTACTATATAAAACTAAAAGGTGATACTTACATCTATCTATAATTCTATTTATGTTATTATTTAAAAAATACTACTAATTGAGAAAATATTAAATAATACTTAAAACTATTACAATTGTGTGACGTCACGAGTCACGATACGCAACTAAGAACTTGCAACGACATGTCGAGTCAAGTCCGCGAACGCGCGAATATCGCGACGTCGCGAACAAAAAGCATCGCCTTATTTTTCACCTTCAAATGTTAATTTATTTTGTCTTCGATCTTTTGTTTCATCTTTAGTAAAATATTTCACTATTAGTTTAATAAAATAAACTGTTATTTTGTACGTAAAAACAAAAACACTACAATCACACTATGTATATTACGACACACTCATTATATTAAAAGCTCCTTTGAAAGTGACCAATGTAGTTTATTATAGTGCACTTTACATTATTTATAATATCATTTTCACAGAAGCGTGCTACATACGTTTACATTTCTACGCATATACTAGTTCCATTTTGAAGGGTTTTTTTATGAAACATCTGTATTTGTGGAATTCGAACCCAAAATTCTGCTATTTTGATCCTTTAGTTACGACGTTTTAAGAGTACCAGTTGAGTCCAATGACTTCCCCAATGTTAAAGAAGATGACTATTTTTAGTTTTACGTTGTATCCCGCACTTAGCAGAGTAGACAGAAAGAAACCTGAGAACCTAGTGTTAAGATACCTGCATACCTCACTTTCCGTCTAACTCTGGAGGCACTGTGTGCTATATGGCGGAACTCAACGCCGCGCTTTTGTCTCGACACCGAAGCGAAGAACATGAAAACGTTAAATATTTAATTTCCTTGAGTGGGAATCGAACCCACATATCTGTCGCGCGTACACATACACACGCTTCTGCACCAGCGCTATGACTGGCCTCTATAACATAATTTTAATAAAAGACGATTGGTGTAATATTATTTACAAAGGAAAATATAATAAATATTACATCAAAATAATTATTCAAAAACAATATTCCAGATATTGTTGTATATGTTAAACAAAATAATTGTAATTTTAAATAGGGAAAAATACTCAATTATAATATAAAATTTTTTAGACACACTATCACTAATGTGGATAATCATCAATCAAAAAGTATATGATTAAGCGACATGACAAAAATATCCATTTATCACGATTGTAACAATACAATTTAGTCATATATTTCAAATATAGACTAAGATCCCAAGGCCACCAGACCTACGCCATTTTAGCAAAGTTGAAATTTTTACCATTATTAGTCTAATATGTAGTTTAGACAGTATGCATACTTTTTAACTTGAAAGTTGGGCCCTTTCAGAGGTAGTGCCAACTGAAGGTACACTCTCACCTAAATAAAATTAGAAACGCTCGTGTCTAAACATATTTTCACTCTTTGTGGATTCGATTACCACTGGAGGAAATGAAATATTTACCATTTTAATTTCCTCGTTCTGGTGTTGAGGCAAAACGAGGCGTTGAGTCCCGCCACTCAACACGCAATGCCTCCAGAATTTAGCGGAAAGTTGAAAACGGAAGTATCTTAGTGGTCACGGAGTGTCTTAACACTAGATTCCCAGGTTCTCTTTGCTCCGTTGTGTGTGAGATACAACGTGAAGCTAATAAAATGTATTACATTATTAATGCCTGATATTTAAATATTTTTTTTATAAAAAGGTGATGATAGGTAGTGCAAAGCAATAGTCACGTAGTAGATTCATGATTTAAATTCATTGAAATGTTTATATTTGTAACGTTGCAAGCATTAATTTTGACATTTTGTTTCGCTTTTTCATAATATCTGTCAGTCTTTAGTCTCTGTGTGCCGATAGGCCGAGTGTAAATCTATATTTATTTTTTTTGTAACGAATTTCATTTTAAATAAAACTATTTTAACCGGATTAATCGCGTATGCAATAATATTATAAGCAAAAAATATGACTAAAAAATATCTGATTTACAAGAACTAACTGCAATTTAATTTTGTATTATGAGTGTGGTCATCGGACATCATTAAATAATATAAGTTCCCGGCGCGGGCGGAGTGTAGCTGTAATTGCAGCCATTGTTGGACATTGTTACAGCGTGCTTTTCATTCATATTCATATTAGTTGTCTGCAATTACTAACGTTAATTTTATTGTGAAGATTCTTTTGTAATAGCCACAGCTACGTTTTGGTGCCGTTAAAAATAATAAATGACTACTAGTTACCACTTTTCGCATTGTTAAGCGAGTATTTTTTACTTGTTGCTGGACGCTCGTTTTACAAAGTACGCGTAACATTATACATATACAGCGATTTCCCCTACACGAACTTTTTAGCTGAAATTGAAAAGGTGAGAAACGAAGTTGAATTTTTCAAAAGTTGAGATAATTATTCAAATTTATATTTTCATTTATTCGCTCTGGTGTCGAGGCAAACCGTGGCGTTGAGTTCCGCCACTGAACATACAATGTCTCCAGAATTCAGCGGAAAATGGGGCACGGAGTGTCTTAGGTTCCTTCTACCTATCTTGCTGTGTGCGGGTTACAGTGTGAAGATGATTTGTTTTTAATATAAATATTTTTTCCCCTTTTGGTATATGCTACTAAATAAGTGTTAAGTAAGGTAAACTATAACTGATTTGATGTGGTAAATAGAATAAATTTGCTTTTTCTGCCACACTTTATACCTTTGAATTATTGTACATGAACGCATACTATAAATTATATATTACTTTAATTCACTTTTTATGTAAATGATTTCTACGATGATTTTAAGCATATATACAATATTTTTTTTTTCTAATTTGGTATTGAAGCCGTTAGTTCAAGTAAGGTATCAGATGAAAGGACTCTGGCTAAGCTAAGCCTAAATTTCGGAAAAAGCTTGAGACCTCAAGCCTGACTTGCACTTTACCGGTTTTTTTATAGTACAATTGTAACTAAAATCGCTTCCGTATTTGTAAGTGACTTGCTGACCTGAAATCCTAATCTCAAAGCCTTAATCCAACTGAGACTGCGTCCCCCTTTACGGTCGTCGTTGAGAAATATAACCTTTGCGGATATTTTATTAAGCGTCTACCAAAAAGAGATCGTTTCTTATGTTATATAAATTTATTTTTCTTAGATTGATTGTGCTGTGGCGCAGAGGCACAAGCGTGCGACTTTAAGCGTGATAGGTTGTGGATTCCATTCTCACTCAAGGAAATTCAATTTGTTCTACCACTGGACACAAAATGCCTTTAGAATTCTGCGAAAAGTGAAGAACGGTAGTGTCTAAATGAGAACGGAGTGTCTCAACACTAGGTTCCCAGAATCTCCCTATACCTATTCTGTTGTGCCTATGTCCGGGCTACAACGAGAAGCAAAAAAAATTGATCGATGAGGCGTCGTGGCTCCGTTTGCTCCCACTTGTCAGAATAGAAAATTTTCATATTCTAGCTCTGGAACAAGACACAAAGGTGCGGTGTTAATTCCGCCTATCAACACGCATGGTCTCTATAACAGGCGGAAAGACAGGAACGGCGGGTCTGAATATTAGGTTCACTGTGTAAGAAAAATTATTGCTTAAAAATTGTAGTAGCACGCAAAGGGGGACACACCTTAGGGAACGTTAGCGTTCAAGGGCATATTTTTTGAGCAAAAATCGTCGACAATTACTTAGATGCTGCGCCCAGTAAAAAAACTGGCGATCCACTTGCATAAATTCTCAAATAGCCCTTAGGATGGAAGTTTAGCAAGGAGTGCCACAAGCCACACCTGACCAAAGCCACCTTACGAACACAGTTTTTTTTCTATTTCTTCTCGACGACATATTTGTTTAAAGCTCCACTACGACGATAGAAATAAAACTATTCTATAAACAATCAAGGCGAGTGTAATATCATAATTACTCTCTCTGCTGCGAAAGAGAGTCACAGCCGTCGAGTTTGTGCCACTGCGCCACGAGGGCCTCAAAAGCTAGTTACTTAATGACTCTCCATATAAACATTTACAATATTAAGTCGTCATCTATTTACACATGTAAAACCTCCCAAACAACATTTTGACATAAACACGTAATTGAGACAGACAGAAGCGTTTCGGGCGTCCAATTAGCAATTGTTTACGTGACTTTAAATAATTTATTGCGTCGGTTGCTGGTACACGTCATGTGGAATTACCCACAGCTACGTAGGTACCTACTTCTACGGCACCCTTCAATAACAATTCTGTCCTGAGACACTAACTATTATTGTTTTAGAGTTATGTAGCACTGAATAATTGTCTTGCTTGTTACAAAGGATTGATTTAGAATAATAGCTTTCGTAAATAGTTAACCCTTTTAAAAACTTTCTGTAGATAAGTGAGATTTTTCAAGTTCATATAGTTTTATTTACTTGATACTAAAATACAAACAATCGATTGTTTGTCTGTCTGTTTGTCCAGACTAATCTCGAGAATTGCTCAACCAATTTTTATAGGACATTCACTTTTAACGATACTTACACGGGAAATGTCCCGATTACCACGCCTGAGTACCTGCCTCCAAGACAGATATGAAATAATTATACATTTTCTATTAAATTCTACAATTAAATCTTGATAAGGGAAAACTACTGTGCCCAGGACGCACAGTAGTTTTCCCCAAATAAATTTAAATGAAAAATCGTAAATTTCAAGTCGCGGGCGGACTGCTATTCTATATTCTGGTAATGTATTTATATGTTAGCATTAATTATTGCATATAAATGTTATTTTACACAAGCGTATGAATACTGATAATAACTTTATATAAATACGTAATGAGTTTCACCGCAATTAATACAAACGTTATAAATAATTTAAAATCAGATAAATAAGCAATTATCTACAAACATAACTTAACCCTAAAATCAATACTTACAAGTTATTTTTATGATAGAAAAGAACAAAGAAAAATAGCAAGATTTCTTTCAAGAACCAGTGAAATCAATTGGCCATTACGTGAGTTTAATGGAACTTTCCAGCATTTCTAGTTAGCCTCATTAATTCACGATAAAACTTTCCGGAACTTCTTTCGATTAATCGCGAATGATTTACTGAGTTTTTTCTTTTATTCCATTTCCTTATGAGTTACAAGTTTCCCTCCCCATAAGCTCTCGTAGCTGCGTCGCAAAGTGGACTGTAGATGTGTCAAGCGGTCTGGCGGTAAGCCAAACGAGTCTGCGGTTTTTAAGTCTACTCTACCGACGTACTGCTTGACGGTGTCCTATAATTGCAAACAAAAAAATGGTAAGCATTTGTTATATGATTTAGATGTGTGTTCTATATATATATGCTTATTTAAATGATATATACAGTTTAAATTGACATTTCACTTTTCTTTTTTTTCGGTTTCACGTTGTATTCAATGTATAGCTGGGTACGCAGAGGGAGCCTAGTATTAAGACATTCTGCTCCCCACTTTTCACCTAATTTGGAGGCATTGCGTGTTGAGTAGTGGATCTCAACGCCGCGCTTTGCCTCGAGAAAAGAGCCAAAAAAAAAATAATGAAAATATTCAATATTATATTTTCTCGAGTGAGCATCGAACCCACAACCTGTCGCGTTTACAGTTACACTCTTGTGGCCCTGCGCCACGACTGGTATTTGATATTGAAAAGTCTATATATTTATAAATATTGCTTATAAAACACAACCCATTACAATGTACGCCACGTGACAATAATTGAAGGATATTTAAGCGTAATAATATGGAAACCAATAAAGTTCTTTAAAGTACCTCGAACTGGAAAATATTTTACAAAGTTAAGCGGACGTGACCGGTCGCCGTCCTGCAATATTCAGTTGAACAAAAGTTATACGATTTTACAACTTTTTCATATTTGAGAACTTCAGAAAGCATTCATATAAAATTAATTTTTTTCCATTTTTCTTTACAACTGTTTCAATCAGTTTAAATACGTTTTTGTATCGTGCGAAGTAAAATCTGGGATAATGTACATATTTATAATCTACAATTTCTATAGGTTGTGTGGGACAAGAGTTCTGTGTCCAGTCGTGACGCAGAGGCACAAGCGGGCGACTATTTGTTGATAATGAAATATCTAATATTTTCATTTCTTTGCTCTGGTAGCAAGGCAATGCGCGGCGTTGAGTTCCACCACTCAAGACGCAATGCTTACATAATTCGGAGGAAAATGGGGAACGGAAGTATCTTAATGAGAGCGGAGTGTCTTAACACTAGGTTCCCATGTTCCCTCTGCCTACTCTGCTAAGTGCAGGATACAGTGTGCAGCTAGAATGAAAGTTTCAGTCAATTCAATGAAGGATGTATTTTAAGCAATTTTGTAGAACAACGAACATACAAACACTTTAATGATTGTTTTTAAATTATTGAAAGTGTTATTCCACACCTAAGAAAGAAAAATGTTTATTTAAATATTTAAAACTTTAGAACCCTAAAAAACTTAACATTAAACACAATTAAATTTTTAAAAAATGCCTACGTTTTATATGTGATTTTATAAAATAATATATTTACCTACAAAGTATTCATATTAAATTACTATTTTAACAGTATTAACGTAGCACAGTTCACTTTACGATGTCAAAGTTATTTGATCTCGTTAATTAGATCATTTAAAAATTAAAAAAATCTTAAAGCAAAATGAATGAAAATGAGAATATTAAATGAAACAATTACGAATTTTTCTATGTCTTTGCTTTATTTTGGTATTTTCATAGAATAGGAAATTTATTAGGATTAATAGAAATGTTTCTTCATTTCTAACTTAAGCTACTCTTGTAACTTTGTTTAGGTAGCTTTAACTGCTCTACTAATTTACCAAATTTAATTTCGTTTTTGATAATATAAAATCAAAGTTACTTTGTTACAATTCCGTAGCTTCCTGTTTGTTTCGTTTTGTTAACTAAAAGGTTTAATTCTTATTTATGTAATAAGATATTTATAATATTTTGAGGCCGTCATGGCGCAGGGGTAAAATAAACGCGATGGTTGTGCATTCGATCCCCACTTTTATGGAAATGAGGATATAACGCACGATGGGAGAATGAAATATTTCATATTTCAATTTCCTCACTCAGGTAACGAGGTAAGGCGTGGCGTTGAGTTCCGCCAATAAACACGCGACGCCTCAAGTATTTAATGGAAATTGTCTTAATGAGGGAGGGAGTGTCTTTAACCCTGAAGAGCTATAGTGAATTATATAACCCACTAAGACTAAGAGGCCATTCGTGGCGCAGCGGCACAAAGAGTGACTGTAAAACCGACTGGTTTTTGGTTTGATCCCCACTCGAGGAGATGAAATATTTACTTAAATTTATATTTCCATTTCTTCACTCTAGTGTCGAGGCAAAGCGCGGCGTTGAGTTCTGTCACTCAACACGCAATGCGTCCAGAATTCGGTAGAAAGTGGGAAACGGAGTGTTTTAACACTAGGTTCCCTCTGCCTACCCTGCTGTGTGCGGAATATAGCGTGAAGCTGATTTTATTTATGAATTATTCGTATTTTTAAAAGAAATGAAATTTTAAGAAATTGTGAACAACTTACTTTTACTAAAGTTTGGATCTGTTGATAAATATATGTAGTTATTTGTATATATTATTGTAAAAAACTTGAAAAAAAATATTTAAAAGTATGACTCAAACAGTTGACTATGCAAAAGGGGACCATAATGTTTTCTTTTTTATAACAAAATGAAATCTGAATATCAGGATGAGATTTATCTTAACATATCTTTATACTTAAGATATAACTTTTTAAAAGATACCTTAGGTTTTAATTTTTGTTATGTAGGTCTCACGAGGATAGTTAGCATACTAATTTACCTAACATTAGACGTTGAAGTACATATTAATAGTAATTATGCAAGTTTACGCAAATGGAACCAGAGGTGGTGAAGGTAGCTGGGTCTGGGTCATTAAACTTTTTTATTACATACATGCAGCTCGCTTGAATGTGTTTTAGCGTTTAAAAATTTGTGGAATAAATTTAGAATTATAAGGTCGTTTTGTATAAATAAATCGTTGTTTAATTTTTTTTTAAAAGTACTGAAAATGTTGTAGTTTGGATATTTAGTAGATGTCTAATTGTATTTTATAGTAAGGTGTCCAAATCTTATTAAGAAATGTTTATTGATAGATTTATATTACAATGAATTCTGTCGCCATCGAAATGGCTCATTTTTTTTAGAATTTGTATGTGTATTTTGAATTTAGTGTAATATGCAGTGCATAGTTATATAGGTATGTATAGAGTAGAGAAAAATAATTCAATTTCACAATATTCTTTATAAGAGGTTATGACAAGTTCTTTTGAATATTCAAGAGTGATTGAAAATGTCACTAGTATCAGCGCTACAGGACTATATATTTCCAGACCAGATCAAAAACAACTATATCTTAAATGGAAATGTGGATTTATGTATTCAATGTTAGTACTTCCTAAATGCACCGTAATGATGTTTTTAATGAAAAAAAAAACAAAAAAAAGTCAATTTTCACGCTACGAAAATTAAAGATAATATTTCATATACGACTTTCAAAATGTATCGAAATATAGTAGACATAAATTTCCCACAAACTGTGGATAAAATAAGTGAAGGAACAACAAACAGAAGGAATTTAATATCCACCGCGGCACAGAATGCCTGTTACAGTTTGTTTTCTTGTCGACGACATATTTGTTTAAAGCTCCGCCACGTCGATAGAAATAATACTATTGTATAAACCATAAAGGCAAAAGCCGTAAAATTATAATTATTCTCTCTGCTCTGATATTGTGAAAGAGAGATAGATATATACCTCTCTCTGTTGCATATTAAAAAGGATATAGATCTTCATAATTTATTATTCTATTCGACTCAGAGTCAAAATCAAATCATTTTATTCAAAATATATTGGGGATCGAACCCACAAACAGCAGCACGCAGGAGCACAATGTGTGACTATAAACGCGACAGGTTGTGGGTTCGGTTCCCACTCGAGGAAATGAAATATTTAATATTTCTATTGACTTCTCTCTGGTGACGAGGCAAAGCTCGACGTTAAGTTCCTCCACTCAATACGTAATGTCTCAAAAATTCGGTTGATCCACAACCCTTGGAATACTGCTGTGTATGGAATACAGTGTGAAGTTCATTTATTTATTTTTTTACTTAAATAGAAATTATATATGAGTTGTAAAGCAACGAAGTGGCGGTCGACATCTAGTACATAATATAATAACAATATTTTTAACTAAGTAAGTTATATATCGTCGAAACTTCTCAAAGTTCGGGATACCACTGAAGGACAATAGTCCATACCACTGAAGGACAATAGTCAATAGTCATTAGTAGTAGTAGTAGTAGAAGTAAATAGAAATTATATATGAGTTGTAAAGCAACGAAGTGGCGGTCGATATCTAGTACATAATATAATAACAATATTTTTAACTAAGTAAGTTATATATCGTCGAAACTTCTCAAAGTTCGGGATACCACTGAAGGACAATAGTCATTTAATATTCACACTGTCGGTTTTTGCAACTAGTTAATTATGTATTGAGTTGATTATACTGAACGCTTAACATGATTTAGGGCTATCATACTAAAATGAGATATGAACCGATAATTGTAGACTCGAACATCATTTGGGGAAGTATTTTGTTTATGCAATTTTTCTGAGGCACAGTGGCACGCCCAGTGGTACCAAGGCAAAACGTGACGTGAATTCCGCTAATCAACGTGAAATGTCTCGAAAGATAGGCGTGAAGTAGAGATGTCTTAATAGATGGTTTCGTCCGTCTTCTTTTAGTGAAGCAAAAAAAAAAATGAAAAGACAAAGGGAACCTAGTGCGAAGACACTCCATTCTCGACTTTCCGCCGGAATCTGGAGGCATTGCTTGTTGTGTGGCGGAATTCAACGTTGCGCTTTGCCTCGACACCAGAGCAAATATAAAAAATATAAAGTTTAAAAAATAAATCATTTCCTCGTGTCGTGAGATCCAACCGACAACTAATCGCTTTTGCAGTCACACTTTGTGCCCCAGCGCCACGATAGAAATTAAATGATAATATTTACTTATTACAACGAATAATTATCAATTGTATTAATTGTACTTCTTTATAATAATCAAGTATTTTTTTTGTATTTTTGGTCATAATTTAATAGAGGCCAGTCGTCGGAGGACACCAGCGTGCGACTGTTAACGTGATAGGC
>JAATLQ010034393.1:7149-22543 GCA_013421005.1 Heliconius erato x Heliconius himera
ACCTATACCTAAAGAAATTAATCAAGATGCCTCAACAGTTTGGACGTAGGATTTTTTTTTCATTTCACGATTTTTATCCATACCTGTATTTCGTGTGACGCGATTACGTATAGATCCCAATAACATAAACACTTACTACTACAAAAATACTACTAAAGGTTAAACAACTTTGAACTTTATCGCCAATACATACGACTCGATTTCGAAATGAGGCGTGTGCGGCGGTGTTCCTTTGATAGCTTTATGTGTGCGTGCGTCATTTTTACAAATGGCGTTTTGTTTTAAAATGACAATTTTATTATTTATTTTGTTTGAAAAAAAAAACTTTTTCATTTTTGCGAATTTATTTTTTTCTGGATTATATTAGGCTTTTACAGAGTAGTTAAAACTGTGGTTTCATTTAATGTGGTGCTGACACTTCCACCCTGTATATTATATATATTAACTAAATAAAATAGTATTAATTTAAATTAATCTATTTATATTTTTGTATTGTATATCCTATTTTCTACTTGCATCTTTATGAATAAAAAGTAAAAAAAATTAAATGACAGATCGTTTATTTTATTTTTTTTTTAACTTTTTACTTTTTTTTACTTATAATGAAATGTCAATATAAAATATTTTCTATTTATTATACTATATCAAATTAAAAAAATATTTTATAGATTTAAAATGACAGTAAAACTATCAACAGTTATTATTAATATAAAAATAGCCTTAATTATTTAATAGAGAATGTAATTAATTTTATATTAGTAATTATTTATAAAAAAAGCTTTATGTTATATTATAATGTAAATGACTTGAGGAGATGCTTTTGAATGACATTTATAAATGATTTTTATATTATTTATAAGTGCTATTTGGGTATTGGGAAATACATATTATTAAAATTTTAGTTGAATTTATTTTACATCATGAGCATTTCCTCGACTTTAATTTTAATTTTTTTTTAATATATTTAAACAAAACTCTTTTTTTGTTGAGTTTATGTGATAATTTAAAATAATAAATATTTTCATAATTTGTCACTTTTATAATAAAATTTAAGAAAAATATGTGTGTTTCATTTAGTACTGTTTAGATGTTACAATATTTATTTTAACCAGAATTCGTAATTGCAATTAAATCGGGATAAATTGTTAAACACTTCGCAGATTTTCCTACTGCAAGTACTTACTCTCTTCTTCTACTAATACCTCGAGGAGATTAAGCAACGACGAGACCTGCCGTGGCGCAATTGAGCGTGCTACTATAAACGCAACAGGTTGTGGGTTTGACTACCATTCGAAGAAATAAAATATTATATTATATTATTATAATGAATTCTGGCGGTGGAAACTGTCTTAATAAGAATGGAGTGTCTTTAACACTGAATTCTCAGGTTCTTTCTGCGAACTCTGCTATGTCCTGTATCCGCAATTGATGAAAGCGAAGCTTGACCGAAGCTAAGCTTGAAGCTAAAAAAATTAAGGGGACAGGGAAGTAGACATTTAATGAATAGATCAGATTTAATGAATGAATGGATAAAGTAGATATGGAGAGAAGTACCTTCGTCCAGGCCAAATTCATACAGTCAGTGGTTCAGTGGACCCTGACTTATCTCGGATCTTAGCTAGGTGTACAGCTAGGTGGCCATGCATGCCCATAGCGCGACCACAAATAGTTGATATAATCCTTCGTTCAGTAAATCTTCCAGAAAAAAATCCAAGATTGCCTTGGGGTACTAGATTGGATAGTAGCATAATACTTACCCTTTTTGATATTTTGGAAATGTCTAGAATTTAGTCCATGACATATCCAATACGCAATTTTGAGCAATAGTCTGCAGATTTATTCCTACTAATTCCAGAATGCCCTGAAATCTATACCAAAGTAACATCCAAGCCCTTCAAATGACTGGAATACATTTCTTCACGAATCTCCAAAATAACTGGACACCTTTATTTATTATAAATTAGATAAATAGATAGAAAAAACTTTATTGCACACAAAGCTGTTACAGATAATAATAAAGAACAATCTTAACGTAATTCCAGAGCGTCAAAGGCGGTCTAATTGCTGAAAGCAATCTCTTACAGACAACCTTTGAAGAAGGTAAGTAGTCTTAGGAGAAATGGGCTAGTGCAAATTTTAAATATTTATCAATAAAAAAATTTAAAAAAGATTTATGTAAATTAGATTTGCCTTTAAAGCAAATATGCAACGTAATCAGGCAAATAGCTGTAAAATCGTAGGAGAGTATAAACAGGATTGCTCCTGACAAAGCAACAGCCTTTCCTGTAAACAAATAAATTATAAGGGCATTGAAATCGAAATAATTTGGAATTGTCAGCAAGCTTCATCAGCACAGCTTGCCTTTGAATGCTTTAATACACATATAAAGCTCATCTTCATATGGTTTGATCATTATTCATATACCATGGATTAAAATTTTATGTTCGTGTCAACAACAGCTCCTTTGGCTAGGCCAAGAAAAATATTTAATTACAACTCATTTAAATTGACCGCCGGTACTCAATGTTACCAGACTAAAAAATAAATGTTAATACTCAGATCACTCAATGGTAAAATAATATAGACAAAGACAATTTTAATTTTAAGGAGTATAAAGTACATATATTTTTTTCTTTTATCATAATATAGATAAATTCAAGAAAAAAATGTTTAATATAAGACATAATACATAAAATTATTTAGTCAGAGTATCCGTTATTTCCAAAGACAATAAATTGATTCATCTGTCGGCCTCCTCCTTTCGATCTATGCCGGTGTATGACATCATGCAATGCAAAGAACAATTACAAAACAGAAGAACCAGATAATTTAAGCAAAATTTAACTAATTAAAAAATCCTACGTATTTTTATAACTTATTTAAAAACATCAATTATGTTAGTAATATGAAAAATTGTTTTACTTTCTTACAAAAATCATCTTGTTTATTACAAGATTATCAATTAATTTTAATTATGAAATTCATATATATTATTATAGTTTTATGAAAACGGAATCGTAAATATATATATATATATATAGATAAGTCAATATTATTATTAAAAAGCAAACGTTGAATGTCACTTCTCTCTGTGTTACATTTAGTCTATGTCATGGGTGGTAAGGTGATGCTTTCGCGGCGATCTTTTGCCTTGCCTTGGACGCCGTGTTCGTACTCGTAGGCGCGGATGATATTTGGACGTTTCTTATATGAATAGCGATTATTTTTAAGTTTAATTTTAATGAAGTGATTGAATAGTGGTTTTAATAGAAAAAGCCGGTTGAAAAACAATTAGTTGTGCTTCGCTTGTTCCGGGTACTCATTTTATAGGTAGCCCTGGAAACTGAGTGGTATTTTGTGAGTGTCGACGTTTATGTGTGTCATCTGTGCCGATAAGCAATATACTTGTTATATCTGATTAAAGGTAAGCATATATTTTTAAATACTATGTATATTAAATTTCTAATTACCGTTTCTTATGCCTATTGGATTCAATTTAAACTCCCTAAGGTCATAGGGCTGAATAATATTTTGACCTTAGTGCCAAAGCTCATCTGAAACATTGAATTTTCATTCAAGTTTTACAATTTATAGAAGTTTTCTGTATGTCTATATAATATTTTAGTTATATATATAATATTTAATTATTTAACAATTTCAAAGTAAACAGTTGGAGAAGGATACATATAATACTATTTTACTATAAATTATTATTTATTGTTTAATTACAAGATTATATACCCACTCAAGATAGAATGATGTGATAAACTACCACACCCAATTATGACATAATTTCTTTGCATTACATTACATATCATATAAGACTTTTTTTTTATTATTAACATCTAATCTATTATTGTTTCAAATATTTTTTATATCAAACATACAACCTTACAAAGTATGTCAATGTAGATTAATAAAGAATTAAAAAGATATAAAATAAAAATCATATACTTTTAATAAATAAATAATAAATATGAAATTAAATAATTTTACATATCTTATTAAAATAATTATATTTTTTTTTTCATTGAACTTATATCAAGGTAACAAATCACATTAATGACCAGAATCATTATCCATATAATCAATTTATATAATGTTGATATAATAGTAGTAATATAGTAATAGTGAGCGGTCAGTAAACATTAAAGCAAGTGGATAATCACAACAGTTTATCAACCATTGCAACCAATGGCTTGTGACTATCAGGTTGCTATGTGCTTAAACAATTACATTACTGCATTGTTGCAATATAATAGACAAGGTTGTCTTTTGTGGTGATGCTAAAACGAGATTTATTTGTAATTAAATTTTGATTTATATATCTTGAGTGACATTTACAGTGATATTTCTTATGTTTTATCTTGTATTTTGAAATTTTTGTTATGATAAGAAGAGGTAGACCATCATTGCTATTATTCTTTTTTTAGCTTTATATTGTAAATTGAAATATACAGGGTATATAACAGGGATAGTGGAGGTACCTGTGGAAAGACAATCTGTTCTCCACTTTCTGCTCAATTTCGAGGTGGTATCATTCCTCAGCATTGGGTACTACCAATGACAAGTGTCAAAACTCAATGCCGTGTTTTTTTGTTACTAGAGTGAGGAAATAAAAAATGATATTCCCTTGAGAATAGATTGATCCCACAACTGTCACAATTAGTGTTGGACACTGTGGCTACACTACAACATCCTCTCTAGTAATTAAGCATTTCTCAATTGTAGCCCTATAGAAATCATATATTTTTGAAAGTGATTTAATTTCAAGCCATCAGGTCAAGCCAATAGATGCCATCTTAATATATTACAACATACAAAGTTTTTCTGAAGTCATAAATTTTCATCATTTTCCAAGTTTTGGCAATACAAAACCATTACAAACTTACACTTCCAATTAAATTTGTAGTCTATTTTATACAAAATTATTATATGTCCTCTACTTCTAAAAATTGGTGAGTGTGATGTCCCCTGGGCCAGTTTGCAATAAATATACTATGAAAATTTGATTTTGAATAATGTTAGATATCACACTGTTTAAAAATAATATGTAAGTTATAAAATTTCCTATTTATATAATACTTGGAGAATAATACTTTAACTTATATTTTAATAATTTAAATCTTTTTATACCTATGTGTTTTTTTATTGAAATCTGCTGACAATTCATATTATAAATAATATTTACGTTCATAATATTTATAATTAACGATATAAGTTTAACAGAATGGATCCTGTTAAACAGAAAGGCTTTAAGGGATGAAAAAATAGAACTTAATTTTTTGGTTTGGCACCTTTGTGTTTGCATAAAAAATATATATATCTATCTGATCATTAATATAATCAATCCATATAAAAATATTATATTTAACATATAAAAAAGTAGAATAACAATGGTTTAACATTACAAAGCTTTAACGTTCTAAACTCATTTTGTATAATTACTATAATTATGGATAATTCAATCTATAATTTGTAAATATTCAAAATGATTTAATTACAATTAAATTTAATTAAATATGCTATAATCAAATGTTAGTCATCATCTACATTCTACCAGATGGTAGATGAGATTCCGAGCATTTCAAGGACCATCATGCATAATGCAGGTTACATAAAGGTGCTGGTAGCATACATAATTAAATCACGATTTGTATGACAAATAGTATTGTTTTAAATTACTGTATAATATTGTTTTTTTTCTAAAATTAAAAATAAATGATTTATGTAATAAAATTATTCACTGCTTAAAATCAAATATGTTTATAGGACTCAAGTTACATAGTATAATAAAACTCTATTGAGTAAACATGATCTTCAATGCCCCCTTTAAAGGCATAGACAAATATCACTTTGTGGATGATAATTGACCTTGATAACTTTCTCATACATTATATCACAGATGATAGCGTATGTGCATTTTTAAATTTGCTCTATAATATTTTGTATATTGAATGTAACTTTTTTACATTCACTGTGTATGCATTGTCAAAAAATTTGACACCATGATACAATTTAATATAATGATCTTATCAAAATATACAAAAAAAAACAAAAAAAATAAATAAACAAAAAAAAATGACTTTGAATAGAATGTCAACTATAAAAATCACATATATTCGCGCCAAATATATTTCGTATAATATTACATCCATGACGAAGGTTCCATAATTAATGGTACCTTCGTTTTTGCTTTACTTGATTTTTTTTTTGCATTATAAAATTTCCCTATAGTTTATCAGAACACATATGACTATCGTTCATTGTCGTTAGAATTTTTATACCTATACTAGTAAAGAAAATGACGAGAGCGAATGACTTTCTCACTATTTCTGAAGAACAGCAATAATGTCGTACGGAAAAAATATACTTTTGGCATTGTATCTTCAAAAATATATGCGATTATTTCGATTCCCAGACAGTCCAAAGTTCAATGGCATAACCACCTACTTACCTCATATAGCTTGGACATAACACAATGTCCAAGTTGGATCGCTTGAGAATAGGGGTTTGGGAGACAATATACAAGGTCAAAAGAAAAATTTATGGTAACATACATAGATTTTTCTTTTTCTTAGTATAAAAAGTGGAGAACGGAGTGTCTTAAGACTAAGTTCTCTCTGCCTACTATGCTTTGTGCGGGATACAGCGTGAAGCTGATTTAATATTAATTCGATTTCTTAGTGTAATATTGAAAAATATATGTTCCACATTTTCATATATTATAAATTGTTTCTATACAGACAACATTTATTTTGAGATTACAGTAATACGGAACTTGTTTAAAGTTATTAAAATCATATTAAGTTAAATATGAGCGACTTGTATACTTTTTCACAATCATATTTTTCTAAAATGATCTAAAGTCACGACATTAATTCGCCGGTTCCGAGGGTGTACCGTGGGGTGGTAGCTGGCAACAAATGTGGGAGGGGCGTGCGTGTGCTAGGGACATGCGGACCGCCGGCGCCAGGAGTTCCCGATCGATATTGCGGGCCCGACTCACTCCGAGCGGACTGTGCTGCGACGCGCTCGTGCGTCGCCCGCGCCTCCTCTCGACCTCTGTGCGCCTCTTGTATTGAAACTCTGTGCTGTGTACTTGTATTTGTTATTGGATGTGTGGATATGAGATAGGCGTCGAACTGTACTGGTATGCTCTTTTTTATTTATTATTTATTGATCGTTTAAAACGTTGATAAGGGTTGGTTTTGTCAAAAATCCAGCCGAAAAGATCAATAGTTTAACGGTGATGTCATAAGTTTAACTTTAATTAGGAAGTCTGTAGGTGTGAGATGATTTTTTTTAATTTGTAGAGATTACGTAGTCGTATGTTATCATTCTTACGCCATTTGTTTTTTGTTAGTTTTTTCTTTTAGAATCGTATGTTTTGCTATTTTTTTGTATGAAACGTATGTTTACTTCCAGTTCCTCCCCAACGATCCTATTAGAATGCAATAGAGGTTCATCCTATTAAACTACATTGAAGTTTCCGCATACGCTTGTCAATTTAATTTATTTGCCGTCTCTCTTTCCACGCCCCCCGATGACCTAGAAACTGGTAAAATAGGTATAGAGAGCAGGCGCGGACCTGGATCTATCTAGACAGGGCGCTGCTGAGTTCATTCCTTTTCACAGTTCAGAATTTATTCGACGAGATGTTTCTCATCTAGTCGTTTGCTTCTAATTACGAGGTCAATTAGAGTGATCTCTATAATCAAAATTTTTTTCGACACTGTTTACGGTTTAGGCATGCTTGTGATGATATTACAGGCCAAAGGCGTTTGTTACTATATTTTCAATGGTCTTCCTAATTTATTATTACCTTAAATGTTTGTACGTTCTTATCATTGAATCAGTTTTTTTTTAATATATATTAAACATAATAAATGAAAGAATGCTCTTATCGTTGAGGTGCGGACGTTAAATAGTTACCTATTGCGTGAATACTACTTAAGTACTTTTTAAAATTATTATACACGTTTCCTTAGAAACACTTTAAAATATGTATAACTTCATTAAACATGCTTTTAATTTATTCAGCTTAAAAGTTATATAATATTAAGATATTAAAAATACATATTCGTACTTCCTTTATGTTAAAAATCAGCTTCACGCTGTATCTCAGCAGGACAACACAGCAGGGTAGGCAGTGACAACGCAGTGTTAAGACACTCCGTTCCCCAAGAGAGCGAAGAAATGAAAATATAAATTTAAATAAAATATTTCATTTCCTCGAGTGGGGATCGAATCCACAACCAGTCGATTTTGCAGTCACACTGTCCTTCTGCGCCACGACTGGGCCAGTCGTCTCCTTTCTATCTCCTTCCTATCTTGTATAAAAAAATATAAAATGTAGCATTATTATACTTTAAGGGAACTGTTATTTCAAAATCTATTAAAACAACTTGAATAGAAACGTGGAAATCGAATGGTAACAAGATTGAAGTTTCATCTCCGCTTATAATTAACTACACGATGTGGTGTTCCCTACATATTGTCATTAAGTATGTATATATGGTTTTCTTTAAATTTTCATGCTGTATTCCGCATACTAGATTAAGCAGAGGGAACCTAGGGACCTATTGTTAATTCTCCGTTGCCTATTTTCCGACAAAGCCTCAAAGGAATTTAACGCCGCGCTTAGCTTTGTTACCAAAATTAAGTAAATGAAATATTAAATATTGCATTCCCCCGAGTAAACATCGAATCCACAACCGCTCATTTACAGGTGCGCACCACGAAGGCCTCTTCATTAGGTTAATTCTTATTATTGTTTCTTATTACATGTTTAAAGTAATTAAGTTTGTTTTAAGCTGAAACCCATTTATATTTCATATACTTACTGGTATTTAAAAAAAAATACTACTTAAAAATCGGTGATAAAACTAATGACGCATTTTAAGGGTCATTACAAATTGATAATGAACAAAAAGTAGTAGGCCATGTCATTGTTGGTGATGTCATACGATGCATTTATTTTTGGTCGGTTTCAATGTTAACGTGTGACGTAAGCCTTATTTGCTTATCTTTTTATCTCATTTAAATGTTAAATATATTCAAAAGAATATTTGTAAAATGAAGGTTTTTAAATAAAAAAAAGGCTATGAGTTTACGAGTTTTTGTGTTAACAATTAATTTTTACATCGTCATGTCAGGATTAAGACTGCCCACAAAGTAGATAGTATTTGAAGTTTAAGATAGGATGTAGAAGTAGTTGTAGGTTTGAAAAGACATAATATCGTGCTAATTTGTGAGATTGTTTGTATTTATAATATTATCTCTATACAAGACATATCTATCTTTTTGATCAAAAAGTATAAATCCAGTTCAGAAAAAACGAGACATTTTTATTTTTGAGAATTTGTCGTTACATTTTTCTTAACGCCAAATATATGAAGAATGTACAAATTTTACGTAATACAGTAGGAAAACAAGAGATATGACAAAAGTATATTTTTTTCTCTCGTTTACATAAGCACAAGCAAATATACCTAGAATCAACAAAGCAAATAGAATCGTGATACCACTTTTTTTTTTACGGAACTTCAATATGTGGTGCTAAGTGGCTACCTTAACTGGACTCACCATACATACCTATATGTTAGTGTATTAACGACGATGCAATTTTGAAACAGTTGCCGATCCGGTTTCGCTTGCAATACAGATTAAGAAGCGTGTGTGCTTGCATTTGGAGACCGATATGTAGACTTAAATTGTATATTAAATAATTTAGGTACTTATGTAAGATTAAAAATAACAATATAATGCTTTAATAATAATTTATATTTTTATTTCTTCGCTCTGATGTCGAGGCAAAGCTCGGCGAAAACTGGGGAACGGAGTGTCTCAACACTAGATCCCTCTGCCTTTTCTGCTGTGTGCGGAATACAGCGTGAAGCTGATAATATGATTTTATTTAATTTTGATATGATTCTATATAATACTTAGTATATATCTATATACATACTTTGTGGTAATGAAAAAAAATCTTCCCGTTTCATGTTATCAGTATTATTGCTTAATCACAAGCTTATTTGATGAGTACGATCTTCCGACGAGAAAGTAAACTTTTAATATTTAGTTACTTGCTCGGTTATCTATATAGTTTACTCAGTGCCGTGTATTTGCAATCTGTTTTGCATATATCGTCACCTTTCTGGTGAAGAGTCAACCCACTACACTTTATAAAATTCGAGACACTACAAATTAAAATGGAAGAACTTAATAAAAAATATATATAATTCGTCTCTGTTATTATAATTTACTAAAACATAAAACAAAGCCTAATAAGTAAGGTTTTGTTTAGTCGATGTTATTGATTACAGTCCCTGAACATATAATAATATGTCGATTGACTATATACTTAAATAAGAGTTGTTCGTGTTGTAATACTATACTTAATAAAAATAAATAAAATGGATCGAACCAGTTCTTCTAAGAGTTTATTGCAGATTAATTTCACATAAGGCTAGACGCAAATTAACATAGATAGTTACAGATAGACTTTTTTTAAAACAACACTCTCTCAAGAGTTTAGATCTAAAGCGGCCTTATTGAAAGTAAAAATAAACTTTATCAAGGAACTCATAAGTGTAACGTTACATTACATTGATTTGGTTTTTGACTCAACAAGAAAACAAGAGGAGACGTAACTTACTCCACTGTACGTATTTTATGGGTTTTTGCCAAACAGGGCACCCTCTATTGCCCTATTTCGTACAAAAACAACAAAAAAAAATCCGCATGCTTAATTCAAGTATTTTTATTATATTTCTGTTCTCCGTGATTATATTATGTACCTGACACATGTACCTGTAGAGAAAACATAGTGTTTTTTTTTATTACTGTTACTTAGCACTACAGATACTTGGTCAAGTTCCGGTGCAATCACGCGTATGATAATATTACTATTATATTATTAATTATTAATATTCTAATATCTTAACAGACTGAGATCCGACCGCGAAAGAACCGTGATTAGTATTATAATAGTTAAAATGTTTGTCTGTCTGTTTGTCCGGGTTTATCTCCAGGACTTTTACTAAAATTATATTAGAATTATACTACAACATAGAGGATTTTGTGGTGCAACCATATAAGCTACTTTTTATTTGGAATTCTTGCTTCATCGGTATTACGCGAACCACGAATAGAGGGGAAGTGGCGGGTGGTCCTCTGGTTATACAATCATTTTTTTTTTGTTGTTGACTTATTGTTGATGGACGGTTTCATATTTTATAAAAAACCTTCTTTACACAAATGATTATAGAAAGTATAAAAAGTCAATACTTTCATATTTGTACAACCAATAATCAAAACGTTAATACAGCGCTAACAAAAGGGCTGCGCAAGTACGTACTTTCTAAAGCATTCTTATAGCGTTGGTACCATTGTGGAGTACCATTCGTACGGAACTCGTTTTACTTGGGCGTAATACTTTATGGGTACTATGGAGGAGTGTTTCGTGATTCAATATCTAAGTTCCATTAGAGACAACTAAATTTTATTGATTGTATTGTAATACAAAATCTTCTAGGTCTTTAATTTTATTTAAGTTGCTTTTTATCTTTATTTTTTATATTTACCTTTAATAAAACATAAAAATTACGAAACCACAAGCCCGTTGCTCTTGAAAATTAATAATTTCCATTTAAAATGAGTTCCTGTTATAGCATGTTTTCTTTTAACCAAAAGGAGCTATCGAAATTTTAAATGAGTTAAAATCGCATTTGATATTCCACTGGGAGTCCTTATTTCTACTCTACACAGGTCGTCGACCTCAAATCCAGTCCTGCACTCGTCGGTACACGTAACCGCTTTCTGAACATTCGCCTATAACATAATATCCTGTACAGCTATGAGACATAATGTGTGCCAAATTGTGATATTTTAAGGTTTTAAGGAAAAATATCTATGAAGATCTTAACTTTTGCTTCATAATAATAAAGATCAATCTTGAATAGATTGAAATCTTTTTTTCACCTTTAAGAAAGAAAAGATTTTATTTCACGTTTCTTATATGAAGTTTAAAAAAATCCTTTATTCTCAACTTTAAATCAAGTAACTACTCAGAACGCCAGAATAATTTGTCAGTTGTTGGGCAGCAATTTGCGACAATCAAGCCGACTTACGGTCATCCTCCCATGCTGGTTGGTGGTTGCTATGATATCATCTTATGAATGAACTATGTATGATGCAACGTACGGAGGAACAGCCCGTTGTGTCTGTTACTTAGGTCTAGTTTCAGTTCTATCAACGACTTGTTGTAGTTGGCTTGGTGGTTTTTTGTATATATTTTCTGATGTTGTGCTTTCGTTTGTGTTTTTCTTTTTGAAATTTGCTCAATCAAATAAAAATGTACTATAGGATTTTCTTTTTGAGCCTTTTGGGTTAAATTCATGCATTTATAGTAATTATCTTTTATGATTAAATTAGTTTCACGCTGTATTCCACACACAGCATGGTAGGCAGATGGAACTTAGTGTAAAGGCACTCCGTTCCCCACTTTCTGCCGAATTCTGTTGGCATTACGTGTTGAGTGGCAGAACTCAACGCCGCGCTTTGCCTCGACACCAGAGCAAAGAAATGGAAATATAACTTTAAATAAATAATAAAATAAAATGGTAAATAAATAAGACTCGTATAATAACTGATTTTGCGATATGTTTTAACCACTCTACCGTATACAAACGATCGTTGAAAATGTTTCACATTTGCTCGCTTCATCTCAAATAATATGGCAATGAGGTCACACTCGGACAACACACGCTCAGACCTTGTGCTTCATATGAAACAAACAGTTCATTTTAACTTTCTAAGAATTCGTTTACTTCTATATATAGTAGGTATATATACCTATATACAAAAATTCGTTTGAGTGCATGTTGAATATCAGTCGTCGCATCAAAACTGCCCTATTTTCATATACGATGCACTACCGACATACAAGCTTAATTGTTATTAATATATATATGTATATACGAGGTTCGGCCATTCGCTATGCAGATAACGTTCACCAGTTTATATTACATTGATTGAGGCCGTATCAATTAGTGAAGACTTACTAGTTAAATTGTAACGTACGTATGAAAAAAATATATACTTTGAATGCATTTGAATAATTTTTACTTTTCGTCGTATTTTTACCTATGTTTTTTTTTTAAAGCGGTGCAAAATTTAGTTTAGCATATAATGTTGTTGTTGAATTTCAGGCCAGTCGTGGCGCAGTGGCAGAAGCGTGTGACTGTAAACGCGACAGGTTATATTAAATATATTCATTTCTTCCCTCTGGTGTCGAGACAAAGTGGCGTTGAGTTCCGCCACGCAATGCCTCCAGATTTCGTCGGAAAGTGGGGGACGGAGTGTCTTAACACCTGGCACCCTCTGCCTACCCTGCTAATTTCGGGATACAGCGTGAAGCTGATAAAAATATTCATTGTTGATAAGCAGAACTACGCCCGCCCCTTTTAAAATGGGTGACATTTTTTGTTAAATTTCATTGGTACGCCGACTTTTAAGGTTTCTTACTTATTAAGAACCCTTACAACTATATTATGTCCGGTGATTAGTGTGCACGTCTGTTAGAAAGCTTAGCCCCTTTTTGTTTATAACACTAACGAAATTAGAATCGATTCTATAACATTGTACTGTGGCTATAGAAGGTATTTATTGTATTTAAAATAAGTATTTATTGTATTTAAAAATCAGCTTCACGCTGTATCCCGCACACAGCAGGGCAAGCAGAGGGAACCTAGTTTTAAGACACTCCGTTCCCCACTTTCTGCCGAATCCTGGAGGTATTGCGTGTTGAGTGGCAGAACTCAACGCCGCGCTTAACCTCGACACCAGAGCGAAGAAATGGAAATATAAATTTAAGTAAATATTTCATCTCCTCGCGTGGGGATCGAACCCACAACCAGTCGGTTTTACAGTCACACTTTGTGCCCTTGCGCCACTACTGGCCTCGTATTTATTGTAATTAATTACAACTATAATTTTTGTAAAACCATACTTGGAGATGTTTTATCTAAAGTGTTTATAATATGTACCTTAATGCTTGGGATCCTATATTTTATATAATATTCATATTGTATCAAATCTTTCGAAATAAAAGTAAAAAAAACTTTTTCACTATAAAAATATTTTTCATAAAGTGTATGTACAAGTACCGTTACCCTGAGAGGATGTTCCAACTACAATTTTATATCCGAACGTGAAAAGTAAAATAATATTTTCAATTTTCAAGGAATGTCATAAAATTATTAAATTCATTCTTTATTATGTATTATTGTAATATACATATATAGGCCGGTCGTGGCGCAGCGGCACGAGGTGTGACTGCAAAACCGACTGGTTCTGGGTTCGATTCCCACTCGAGGAGATGAAATATTTACTTAAATTTATATTTCCATTTCTTCGCTCTGGTGTCGAGGTTAAGCGCGGCGTTGAGTTCTGCCCCTCAACACGCAATGCCTCCAGAATTCGGCAGAATGTGGGGAACGGAGTGTCTTAACACTAGGTTCCCTCTGCCTACCCTGCTGTGTGCGGGATACAGCGTGAAGCTAATTTATAATTTTATATATATTACCTGTGTATATCACCAATATGGCGCAGTGGGATAGCATCTGACTGTAAACACGGTGGTTGTGGGTTCAATTCTTTTTTGGATCAATTAAATTAAATACATTTCCATCCTATGGTAAAAGGGAATGTCCTAACATTATTCTCTTCCTACATGTGTTATAAAGCAAAATGTAAAAAAGTATATAGGGGAGAGGGGGGTAGCTTTGAACAGGGGCACCTTTAAAAATATGTGTTAACAGAGCTATTTTAAAAAGAAATTTTGGGAGATTTTTTTTGAGTAGTGACAGCACTAATCTGCACACGTGTCACTTGTCACCGCTGATATATAAGAGCCAGTTGTTGAGTTACGAGGAGTGTTTGATTTTGAGTAAAATTTTATGCATTTTTAAATAAGCGCGTAAAGATCGCAGGGATCCAATTCAAGGTATATGGTTTTATTTTTTCCTCTTTTAGTTAGAATGCGTCATATATCATGCAATAAAATAGAAATCACTACAATTTTTAAACATTTACTTGAAAAAAAACGTTTGTAATTTTTTAATTACCACTGAGGCAGCTTTGAACAAAATAAAGGGGGCAGTTTTGAATATTATTATATGTAAAAAAATACCGCGAAAGAAAAACAAAACTATAATTAACTTTTCTTCACAAGAAACTGACTCAAAAATGCATTTGGAATCAGAAGAAGAAGTGACAATTTACTGTGAAGAGAATGAAGATACTGAAATCTGTGCGTATGAAGACTACGAAATGGAATTAGACTACAACTTAATAAATATTGGAGACTTCGTTTTAGCGAATGTCTCAT
>JAATLQ010034394.1:0-22545 GCA_013421005.1 Heliconius erato x Heliconius himera
CAGCTTGGTGATAAATGTATTTCAGTTCCTTAATAGCCTTATTTCTAGGTCCAGGTAAAAGATTGACAAAGAATGTAGAAGTAGGCTTTTTGTCAGGACCAAATTTGACATTGATTATTTCACCAGAAACTATGTTACCTGTGTTTTTTTCTATGTCAGACTTTATTTCTTCAAGTGGCGTCGAGTGATGGAGATTTCGTATGACCACTCTGTAGCACCTTTGATCTTTTCGGTTGAATATGTGTCCTATTAAACCATTCTCTCTTATTGTTGACAATATTTCCTTATAGATGTTAATTTCAGTGCAGTGTATTCTCAGCTGATTTTTATTTACGATCTTGTAAGTGTATTCTTCTCCTTTAGCTACGGCACCAAGCAATTCACTCAGTTTGTTGATATCGTCGACACCATATAGGATGATTGGTGGTGGTTTAGATGGCCGTTTCTCTTTTGGTTCTGCACTCTCCACTTGGTCTACGGGTAGTGTATTGAATCTATTGCTTGTATATAGCTTATCAGGAGAAGGTGTTGGAGAAGATTTTTTTCGTTTCTTATTACGATTGACAGGTACTCTTTGCCATGCTGGCGGTTGAATTACAGGCTGTAAAGGTGTTGCATTGGTTTCAAGTGCACTATGGTTGAGGGTGAGATCTGTGTCTAGATGACTACCTAGTGAGTGACTTCTAGGTCTTGTGAACAGGGACGGGTGGAAAGCCTGTTGCACCATTTTCCGCTTTCCAGTAGTATTTTCTTTCACAGGAGCCTGGTCACCTACTCCAGTGAAGACTTCGGTAGCAGATTTCACACTCTCCGGCCCGGGTACCAGAGAGCGCCGGGGGTTAGCCGGATCGCATGACATCACATTATCATTAGCATTCGACATTTTCATGGTTAAAAGGCAGGAAAATACTCGTGACACTTACCCAGGGTGTCAGAGCCACTCTTTTAGAGGGGATTTAGTCCCTCATGGTTTGTGGAAACCAGGGTCAGGTTAATTACCGCCGCCTGTGACTCGGCGTGTTGCTCGTTTAGCACCACCCAGGGGATACGTGTAGGGTGTTCCTAGGAAAAGGTGGAGAATCCTACGGACGCGAGCAACTTCAATCCCCCAAAAAAAATAATAAAAAATTAATACTAAAAAAAAAAAAAAGAAAAACAGTATAAGGTAGATGGCTTATTGGAGTCACGCCTTTAAACGCCATGAACATAAAACACATTTGCTAAAAGTAAATAACTGATTGCAAATTCATCTCAAAAAAAAAAAAAAAAAGTTTATTATACTCTAATTTTGTACATTTTTTAATAGATAAACTCAAAAACTATTTAATCGATTCTTGAAATTTAAAGTTCTACCACTTGACACGCAATATTTCAAAAAAATTGTATGGAAAATAGGAAATGAAGTATCTTAACTAGGTTCCACCATGCTCCGTGCCAGAAAAATTATAAAATAAAAACAAAACAACCCAGTTTCATTCTAAGCTATTCCTAGGTATATTAATAAATCTCATCATAATCACTTCATTAATATTCTGAACTGCCGTTCAATTTAATATTAATCATAATCTATAATAGAGGTATTTCGCACTTTCTATATTATATACTTACGTAGATATGTATGGTTTATGTTATTACTATAAATATAAGAGGATGTCGTAGGATCAACTTCTTATAAGTAAGCACGGTGGTTATTGGTTCGATTAGAATTTCAGGCAATCCAGGAAATGCTCTGGCGTCATTGAGTATCGTGACCCAGTACGTTACCTGAATTTGGGCGGAAATAAACCACAGAACAGAGTGTTTTGACACGAGGGTCTCCCATCTGTGTAGTGCACGCACTAACACCCTGCATGGTGAATAATATATAAAAAAAATATTTTTTTGAAAAGAGTTTCAAGACATTCCTCCAAATTTGAGAAATTGTGTGTAGTGTGGCGTAACTCAACGCCGTTCTTTGTCTTATTACTCTGAGTAGAAATCGAACCCACAACCGTTGCGTTTACAGTCAGACGTTGTTCAAATTTTCACGACGGCCTCCAATTTTCTTATTTCTAGTAATACAGAAGTTTAAATGAAACTTTTAACGATATAGATCGTCACGTACAAGAATTTTTTAGCTTCAGGCGTTATGTATCCATATTGAATAAGTATCTTTTTGCTCTTACATATCTTTGAAGACGTTTCCTTAACATTAATATGCAAGATTATAATTTACGTAGCACTTTTGTAGAACAGGAAATACTTTAAGAAAAAATAACACATCAAGTGTTTTTTTTTCTGTTTTAAGCTGTATCTTGCCTATCGGCAAGAGGGACCTAGTATTGAGCCACTCCTTTCGCCATTTTCCGTCGAATTTTCGAGGTATTGCGTGTTGAGTGGCGGAACGCCGTGGTTTTCTTGCCTTAGTACCAGGGCAAATAAATAAAAATATTAATAATAATTTATTATCGATATTATCATCGATACTGTTTTCTCTAAGGTCAACCGGGATCTCCCTCTACCTCTCACTTACTTACCGCTCACTTTTCCTCCATAAATCTTTTTGCCATTCTTTCATCACTCATTTGATCGACATTCAGCTCGACATATAGCTCTATTCTGCCAGCCAAGCTGACTCCAGATATTCTACGAAGAGATTTCGTTATTCTTCTGTAACATCTACGTTTCACTACGGTATAATTCTAAAAGGTTACATTTCTCCGTCGGTGGTCTCCTTAGCATCCTTGCATTTATAAAACTCATCATCAACTCTACTTCCGCCAACAATACGTACATTTATGAATAATTTATATAAATATACGATGTTTCCCAATGACATTTTTAGTACCGTCCAACTATAAACACTCGAAAAATATATTTTACACGAACAAATTTATGAACATGCTCCAGAGATACAATGATTTAATAAAGTTTAATCAAAATCTTCTGTTATATATTTACATAGCGTTCTAAACACCGCGAAACCTCGAATTTACATTGAAATGAGCGTGAAATGACCGAGACCCTCATTACTGAGAGATCCTTTATACTTTTGTCTAAGCTTATGTGGACCATTTTGTCGCGTCCGCTACTTTGTTGTAGGGCTTTCTGTTTAAAAACATGCATTTCGCTTTGTCCTCTTGTTATGAAAAACGAAAGAGTAAATCTGCTTGAAACTGAAGACTGTCTTGGGTAGGAATTTTTGTGTTTTGTGCAAACTTCATAAATAAATGTAGGTAAATTACTAACAACATAAATAAATTGTAACAAGCGTATAAGAATTTCGGACGTAGCTCGATAAGAACGTATGGCTTAGTTGGCAGAGCGTCTGGACGGTTTCCAAAGAGGCGCGGGTTCAAATCCTGCTACATTAAATTTTTTATACGTATACTTCATCTTTCCTAAGTGTGGAATAACACTTTAATAATGTTTAAAAAATATTTAAACAATAGTATTCTCTCTTGCCAAACGTTAATTCTAAAAAGTTGTCTTTGAGTAGCGGAAAAATCTATCTAAAAATCTCTCTACAGAGATACTAACAACAAATAATTCTAAGAAGCTAATTCTAAGAAATTATATTTGGGTAACGGAAATTTTGATTGCTTGGCTTAGTAGGTCAGAGTGCTTAGACGGTTTCCAAAACGGCGCGGGTTCAAATCCCGCTACGTTTAAATTTTTATACGTTTTCTTAATAAGTAGTTAAATTAAGTGTTTAGTTTTTATATTTTTCAGCTCCACACTGTATCCCGCACATAGCAGGGGGCAGACAGAAGGAATCTGTGTGTCTAGTGTGTTTTGTTATATACATAAGTTAATAACAACAATAATAATAAAACACGATGTAATCACATTTGAAATTTGGAATATCTGTTACTGAGTTCATTTACAGTGTGTTTAAAATAAATATATATTCTTTTCAAAATAAATTAACATTAATTTGTATAAATGAACTAACTCTTTTGACATAAATTTACTGCAATTTCCTTGATCATTTTCCAAATAATTCCAAACAAAATTTAACACAAACAATAATCTAAACCAAAATAAACATAACATCACCTAAAAAAACCCAAAATATTACACCACCACACCCAAAAAAATACCATTAAATATTAACCCCGTTGTGTGCAAGAATAAACACTGTAGTATACTAGTACCTACAGTACAGTTCATCTGATATTCTGAACGCGCATTTTTCCCACTGTACATTTCCCGCAAAGCAAACTTGACGGGGACGTAGGAATGCAGAGCGGTGTCCTGCTTTATTACATTAGGGGACAAGTTATAAGATATTTACTTGGCTTCTGTTTTTATTGTGCACGTTGTTATATAGCAGGTGTTGTAGTGCAGAAGCATAAGCGTGCAATTGTTAACCGGAAAGGGTGTGGATTCGATTCCCACTCGAGGCATTATATATAATATTTTTATTTGCTTGCTCTGGTGATCAGGCACGTAGTGCCTCCAGAATTCAGCGGAAATTGGTAAAAGGAAAATGATAACGGCGTGTATTGACACCAGGTTCCCAGGTTCCCTCTGCTTACCCTGCTTTGTGCAGAATACATTGTGAAGCTAAATAAAATTGTACTGATATTCATATTTAAAACCTCGTAGTAAACATTAATAAATGGGTGCTATTCGTATGCATAGTATATGATGGTTGAAGTCATCTTGACACAGCACAATCACTGGCTATATACGCAACGGTTTTCGATTTGATTTCCACTCAGGAAAATAAATTATAAATATTTCCTGTACTGTGTCCAAACTAGGACAGTGCGTGGGGAACAGAGTGTCTTGACACTAGGATCCCTCTACCTACCGTGCTATATGTGTAGAAATAGCGTAAGCGCCTAAGTATTTACTATGTTGTCGCTACTTACTTATACCAAAGCTAAAACTCGCATGACCTAGTAGCAGAAAAGAATTTGAAACTATTTTTCTTTGTTTATAAACGGTTTATTTTGTGTATTGGAAACTTTTCTAATTCGACGGTTACACGCTTCGCTTTTTGTGACGGAAATATGACAGTCAAATATTGAGGAAGCTTCGCTTCTTTAACGCAATCTGAATACTAATATTTACATAAATGTTTTTTTTTTTCAGAGCGTGTGACTGTAATATGTAAATTTCTTCAGTCCGGGTGTCTAGGCGAAGCACAGCGTTGAGTTTCACCACTCGTTCCACACCAACGGAACTGTCTCAAGAAAAACAAATGAAGTGTTTTGATGACAAAATGTATGGACCTTAAGTCTGTAGTGTAAGAAAGAATAAACAATTAAAAAAAAGAACTTGTTACTGTAGAGATTGCATTTGATTTTTTTTTACTAAAATAAGATATCTACCGTGGTTTTTTTTTAATATTGCTAGTTTCAGAATTAATTTATGATAATAATATTTAATAAGGTAAATCTGTATGATAATTTAAACTAGTCTAGTTGTACCTGTCATACCTGTCAACATTTCAGGAACAAAATTCATACATTTCAAAAGGAAATTTTGTATGTAATTAGGTTATATTTTAATATTAAATAATTAATAAAATTAACTAATTTCATACAGAAATCCAAAAAGGTTAAATCTAATTTTACAAGAATTCATCAATTATTATGATAGGGAAAGGGAACCTAATTAGGACCCTCGCTCTCCGCTTTCCGCTGAATTCTGGAGGCATTGTGTGTTGAGTGGCGATACTCAATTCCGCGCTTTGCCTCAACACCAGAGCAATGAAATGAAAATATTAAATATTTCATTTGCTCGAGTGAAAAATGAACCCACAACCTGCGCCACGAGAGGACCCTGATTGGATCCGATTAAATAAAACGTTTTAATGACCAGAAAATGTCTGTACTTGGACGATGTATAAGAAAAAATGTTATTGAGAATTTTTATTAACGTAATAGAACCCAAAACAATGATTTTTAAAATTCTTGTCTGTGCGTTTGTTTACGCTAATCTCGACATCGGCTTAACCGATTTAAATGCAGTTTTAACTATTGAATTTTGGTAAACGTCCCTTAACATATACTATATACGATTTATTGTATTACAATCGTTTCATAAATAAAAAAGTTATATCAATTTAAAGTACTTAATTCAACAAACTTGTTCATTGCTATAACAGTTATTTTATACAACTGTTTTACTGAATTTTAAAAAATCTTAAAAGATAAGAGGCCAGTCGTGGCGCAGCGGCACAAAGTGTGACTGTAAAACCGACTGGTTGTGGGTTCGATCGCAACTCGAGGAGATGAAATATTTACTTAAATTTATATTTCCATTTCTTCGCTCTAGTGTCGAGGCAAAGCGCGGCGTTGAGTTCTGCCACTCAACACGCAATGCCTACAGAATTCGGCAGAAAGCGGGGAGCGGATTGTCTTAACATTAGGTTCCCTCTACCTAGCCTACCCTGCTGTGTGCGGGATACAGCGTGAAGCTGATTTATTTATTTTTTTTCTTAAAAGATAAAAATCTTTAAAAATACACCAAAGGTTCCCATTTTAAGCGTAATAACTTACAATAAGAAAAGAATTTGACAGTAAGTGAACTGAGTGAAGCATAAAATATCGATTATGCGTTTGACCTCTCTCCCGGTGATCCCGACTTTATCGCGCCATGAATTCGTATTGAAAGACTAATGCTCCTTCCTATATGACGTAGGAGATGACGTGAACCATTTTCGTAGAGTTGAATAGATTTTTAAAAAATTTTAAAGTGTTATTCCATACTTAGGAAAGAAAAATACTTATTTAGAAAACGTATAAAATTTTGAACATAGCGGGACTCGAACCCGCGCCTTCTAGAAACCGATCGACCGACCGATTTTTTTTGCTTTTACGAGTTTTTTATATTATTTTAAATAAATTATTCAAAGAAATCGTCTTATCTATCGTAAAACAGCGTCTGGCAGTAGTGGTAAAATTTCTATTAAGAGGAACAATATTATTTTAATTTCTTCTCCCTGATAACAAAGTGCGACGTTTTGGGCGAAAAGTGAAGAATGGAACGTCACGTCACGTTCACGCTAGGATCCCTCTGTCTATCCTGCTATTTGGGATACAGCGTGGAGCTAAAGTGTATATTTTGGTATTCGATTCATTTGAGCGTTTTAAATGGCATGAAAACGTAGATTTTGGCCTCTTAGACTACTGTCGCTCTTAGTACAAATGATGAAAAATAAAAATTATATCTCATGAAAAAGATGTTAAATAAATCATCTTTAGCTTTACACCGCATCCCGTACACAGCAGGGTATGTAGAGGGAACCTATTGTTAAGACTCCATTCTGGAGGCATTACGTGATAAGTAAAACTATAAATTTAAATAAATATTTCATTTCCTCGAGTGGGTATCGAACCCACAACCAGTCACGTTTACAGTCATACACTTAAATATTGGAGAGTTTTATTGGTTATTCATAATATAAGATTGTAAAATAAACTTATTATAATAATTAAAATGGCGCTAAAATCGTAACATATTGTATAGTAAATATACACATAAATAAAGCAAAGTAAGGATGTGGTAACTTAAAAACACAGTACTTTTATGAAATTTTCAATATTCATAGCTGAGATTTTTTTGCATTTGATTGACAATAGATATAAGGTGCCACACCTTATAGCTGTTGTCAATCAAATTGAAAAAAAATAACACAACTTAACAGCTTTTGCTCTTGCTCATGCTTAATAGCATCCTACTTCCTACCCAATTTTAGAACTGAATTCCGTGTTGAATGGCGGCACTAAACGCCCCGCTTTCTATATTGGGGTAAAAAAATTAAATTCGGTAAATACCGAGCAGGAATCGAATTCACTACTATCGCATTTACAATCTGACGTGTCACGACGGACAATAATTTTCTTTTTTGGTATTACATAATTCAAAATTTCAATCACTGGACAAAAAAATATGAAAAAAAAAACATTTTTCAGTCTACCCGCAAGAGACGCGATACGCGTGAACATGAAAAAAATCCTACTTACTTATTCATCCCGCAGAATACTTGTTGTACGATTCCTTTCTCCATAAGATACGTGCTTGCGGTTTTGTTACTGATTTTTGAGGCTTTTTTTCGTTTTAGAATATTTTCTTTTGCTTCATACTGTATTGTACATATAGCAGCGTCGACAAAGGAATTTTAGTAATAAAATTTACTGCTTTCTGGCTGAATTTGTGATAGTGTGGTTTACGCTTTTACAATAGGATCCCAGAAAACGTCAGAGAACTTTCTATATCACGATTTAAAAAAATTGTGAAAAGACGTTTGTGTGTTAAAGGTTATTACCAAATTAATGATTTTGTAAATGATAACACGCCTTGGGAATGAAATGCTCGTTCCAGTCTGTTTCAAAAGTATCATTGTCACAGATATTTAAATATGTATTTGTATAAATTTATTTAAAAAAATAGGTCCCGCTGAGTTTCTTGCGCCGGTTCTTCTCAGGTCTGAGGCATTAACTTTAGTGAACTGGTGGTAAATTATTTGACGTTCAAAAAATGAAGCATGTAACTTCTTATTTTGAATAAAATTATTTGAATTTGAAATTTGAATTTGAATTTAACAGGCGGAGCTCAGCGCCGTAGTTTATGCTAGAGCAGCAAAATGAAAGTTATTCAATCCCCCGTGTGATAATCGAATCCACAATCATCGCTTACAATGTAATAATGTTTCATAATATATATTACATTTATATGTAAACAACTTCGATCAACTATGCACTAGTATTAATAGTTGATCGAATGTAAACAAACATTTAATCTAAATGAGGGAGGGAACCTAATGTTACATTCTGCCGAATTCTAGTAGGTAGGTATGCGTGCGTAGTCGTCTGCGTGTTGAATGACGGAACAAAACGCCGCGCTTTGCCTCGACACCAGAGCAAGTAAAATGGAAATGTTAAATATTTCACTACCCCGAGTAGAAATTGAACCCACAACCTGTCGCGTTTACAGTCACACTTTGCGGCCATAACTGGTCTAAAAAATAAAATAAATTTATATGCAAAAAAAAATATTTCAACTAAATTGGCCATACCTTACAAACTACATACAGAAACTTAATTAGAAATATCAACAACCTATTCCTGGAGGCCGTTGAATGGATCTCCGTCCGGGCATTATACGTTCCAATTACTGCGCACGATCGAACGTGGAATTTACGATAACAGTGAGTCAATGGTGATGTTAATTTGTGCCGCTTATTGTCGAAGACCGTAGTATCGAAACTACCCTTATCTTAGAATCTTTCAATATAAGCATTCTGTATATAAAATAAATAAAATTTAAATGTTATATAGTAATAAATATATGTTTCGAAGGACTTTAAATACCAAAAGTAATGGATGGAGCAAACATGGCGCAGCGGCACAACGTCTAAATTGTGATGGTTTTGAGTTCAATTCCTATTTGTGGGAACGAGTCTCTGTAGTAACCAGATAAATCCAGCCAGCCCGCCGTTATACAAGGAGCAATGTCTCGAAAATTGGGCAGAGAGTGGGAAAAATGAAATGACTATAACATAAACAAAAAAATAATTAAATATAGGTACCTATTTACAATAATAAAAAATCAACATCATTCGCTATAAAGGATTTAAAACAATATTATTATATAAAAAAGAACAGTTTATTTTCATTTTAAATATATCTACAAATATTTACAATGTTGGTAGTTCTTTTGGTGTTGTATTACCAACATAAAAGTAGCTGAAAAGACATAGACGTTCAGTCCCAAGAGAACTAACGTCAGAATGTATATTTTATACAAAGTTTTCTATTTCGCTAAATAAAAATCTAAAAATAAAGATAAGATTATAATCTTTCTAGAGTATCTCAATAAAAGTTTTATCATGAAGTAATAGAGAACCTACATTTTAACCATATAATATGATAGACGCTGTCATTTCACGCTGTAGCCTTCATTTAACACGGTAGACTGAGGGAACCTTTCTCAGTTTCTGTCTAATTTTAGAAATTATGTATGTTGAGTGGTGGAACTAAACAAATTACCAGAACGGGGAAATTAAAATGTTTAGTATCCTGGAAAGGGAATAAAACCCACAACCGTCGCTTCCACAGTCAAACAGATTGAGATATGTAAAATTTCCTATTACTACAACATTTTATCACGTAAGATCATTTTAACAAAAGAACACCGCAAAACAATTAAAAAGTTCCCTCATCCTCCCATTACTCGGCCATTACTTAACAACTAACTACGCACTGTGCAAGCGCGATGTATGATCTCATTAAAACTCGCAACTCTTGTTACAAAAATACCCGACTGTGTGTATGGTTTCATCAAAATTCCACGCGTTTTGTTCGTGCTCTGGAACATTTTACTTTTAGACAGTATGCTTAACTGAAATTTCCCTATTAAGGTATTTATATTCGATGCTTATATTTTTATTTTTTGTAGAGTAATTTGAATAGAAGTTGGTGTATTTTTAATGATTTTCTCATTTAAGATTGGATTTGTTTATTGTAGTACCAAGTCTCTCACACCCTATTCTATTAGAATTAAGGTCTTTGTAATTTAAAAAATGTTAAAAAATAAAAATAAATCAGCTTCACCCTATACAAGCAGCGGGGTAGGCACAGGTAACGTAATATCCAGTACACTCCGTTCACCAGTTACCGCCGAATTCTGTACGTATTGCATGTAAGAAATGAAAATATAAATTCAAACAAATATTTTACTCGCTCGAGTGGGAATCGAACCTACAACCAGTACCCGTAACCCGGACTGTAAACGCGACGGTTGTGAGTTCGATTTTCACTCAGAGGAATGAATTATTACCGTTTCTTCGCTCTGGTGAGAAGAAAAACGTAGCTTTAAGTTTCGTTATTTTGAAACTGCTTTCCGTTTCGAAAACGGAAGGTAAAATAGAAAACAGAGTATACAACAGAGTTTTTTGATCCGATTTTTAATATTTAAAACACCCAAGTTCCCCATAACAATAATAAAAATTACTACAATAATAATACAATCTCGAAAGTAATCAGAATGCAGACAAGGCAGAATTCGTATTAAGAAACAACTGAAGTTTCTAAATGTTAACAAAGGAAGCGAGGGAACCAAACGCCTTCCCACTGCGATGTTCCGAACAAATTATAACGGCGGCGGCGCCTGTCGTGCCGCGTACTGTGCGAGTAGGACACGTCATTTAAGTCTCGTATCAAAGTTAATATTTATATTTGTATATATATATGTAAACACGGAAATATGTATTAGACTTTTATGAATTGGAAAATTTTATTTGAAATTTTAACATTTTTATTTTGAACCAATTTTAATAGAGGCCTCGAAATAACTATTATAATAATACACAAATACCATACGCAAATTGAATTCCCGATAAATAACCAAGCAAGTTAACACATCATAAGAGGTGCCGTAGGACTGCCAAATGGCGTACGTATACATACAAAAGTCGTAAAGAGAGTGGGAACCTCAAGGGCGTCTTCAACTGAGACTCATGTCACGTCTCAATAATTAAAACACCATTATTATACAATCCCCGGGCCCCAGCTGTACTAGTTACTTTTGAGATGGACTTTTCTGTGCCTTACAGGGGACCTCATCAAGGAACCTTGAGTTAAGATACTCCATTCTCCACTTGTAAACCCAATGTATGGTATGTACATATTATCAAGTGGGAATCGAACTCTCAACCGCCCCGTTTACAGCCACAGAGCCGCTGCGCACGGCCATAATAACATAATAACACTCACAAAACTTACTTGGAAAAGCACAATATGAAAATTGAATTCCCACTAACTAACCAACCAAGTTAACACTTCATAAAACTTGCCGTTAGACTGCCAAATGGCAACACACGTAGGTACGTATACATACAAGAGCCGTAAAGTGAGTGGGAACCTCAAGGGCGTCTTCAACCGAGACTCACGCGTCTCAATAATTAAAACACCGTTATATCCCGGTCCCAGTCCCCGGGTCGCGGCTGCACTAATTGCACAAACTTTTCTGGCCATCTCATTAAAACTATTCAAATCTCGCCGAGACGCGAGTGAAGCCTTTTCGTGGGATAGCTTTGGCTTTGTAGCGCGCCGCGTCGTGCATTTTATAATGCGAGGTTTGTGTTTCGCTAATTGTTTGTGATGTTCTATGAATGTTGAATTGAATTATGTTTTTTATTGAGTAATTATTATTTTTTTTATCAGCTTCACGCTGTATCCCACACACAGCAGGGTAGGCAGAGGGAACCTAGTGTTAAGACACATCATTCCCCACTTTCTGCCGAATTCTGGAGATATTGCGTGTTGAGTGGCAGAACTCAACGCCGCGCTTTGCCTCGACACCAGAGCGAAGAAATGGAAATATAAATTTAAGTAAATATTTCATCTCCTCGTGTGGGGATCGAACCCACAACCAGTCGATTTATAGTCACACTTTGTGCCGCTGCCCCACGACTGGCCTCTTTGGATTTGGATTGAATTGTTTTTTTTTTATTTTTTTATCTCTTCTATGTAATGGAGACATTACTCGGGTTTTCCGTTTCCTTTTTTGACAGGTGAAGCTACAGGTAATTTTTTTAGACCAGCATTAACAGCTAAAATCGAAATACAAAAGTTGCATATTGTAAATTCTTTTTACAATTTCAATATCGTTGAATATTCACACTTCGAGGTATCATCTCAACTATATGTATCTACGTCAACGGCCTAGTAAAGTTAAATACTACTGTAACAGACTGGGCCAGCGTCTAGTGATACGCTATTCTCTATTCTGTTCGGGGGATTGAATTATTTTCATTTGCCTGCTCTGATAAGATAAAGCACGGCGTTGAGTTACGCCCATCGACACGAAATATGTATAGAAATTATAATAGCAAATCTTTTTTTATATTATCTTATTTAAATTTCTTTTATTTTTTTATATTTAAGCTAATTACCTGTTCTGTGCGACTGTTACGAGACGGTTGTATGTTCAATTTCCACTTTTTATTCATATTTTTATTTATTCACTCTGGCACCAAGACAAAAGCGCGGCGTTAAGTTCCGCCACCGCCACACAATTCGGCAAAAATTGGAGAAAATTCGGCAAAAATTGGAGAATAGAGTGTCTTAGCATTAGGTTTCCTTTGCCTACCCTGCTATATGCGGGATACAGCGTGAAGCTAAAGAAATATTTCTGCACTCTGAAGCGATAAATTATATTTTTTTATCAATAAGTCATTTTTATTCTCCAGATTCCAACACAACTTTACGCAAACGTGAACTAAAATACAAAACAAAATGTCACCAGAGGCAAAGCGATGATTTCCGCCACTAAACATGCATGCCTCCAGAAATCGGCGGAAAATAGGGAACGGATGTGTCTTAATGGGAACGAAGTGTTCCCCGGTTCCCCTCTTATGTTTCCCGGTTTCCTCTGCCTACCCTACCATATGCGGGATACAGCGTGAAACTAAAAAATATATCACTAGCCAATACTACGTAAATACAACAAAAACTCCGATTTAGAAATAAAACTTGGACCCCTTGCTGAACGTAAATTTCCATATATTAATATTCTTCGGCGCCGCAAATTGTTATCGTTGAAAGCCTAATGACGTATTTGCATCGAAAAAGAGTTTGGATTGGAATTGAGAATTGCCAAAAAAAAAATAACTCAACAAAAGTGGGTTCCCAGAGCTACGTTATTCAAAATGCAAAGCCTTAGCGACTTTTGCCTTTAAGCGTAGGTTATTTTTATGCAGATTCAGTTTTAAGCGTGATATTAAGATTTTAAATATTATACTGCTATTCTTGTGTTATACTCGTCATATTTACTTTTAAGTTTTCGTAGCAATTTTTTTCTAGCCTTGTTGGGTTGTGTTAAGAAATTGAGGCACAAAAGTGTCTTAATGGGAACAGAGTATAGAGTTAGCACTAGATTACTAGACAGAAAATATGTTATGTAAAGTAAAACGAATTGGCCTCGCCCACCGAGAGTTCCGTACAAAAATTGGAAGTCTCGAGCTTTTTCTGAAATTTAAGCTTAGCTTAGCCAGAGCCCTTTCATCTAATACCTTACTTGAACTAGCGGTTTTAATACCAAATTTTGCCCCTTTTTAAGGCTATTATTTTTTAGGATTTAACCGCAAATTCAGATTTTTTACTAAACTAGTATTACCTGTAGATGCTACCTAAATTTCATAATTCTAGGTCAACAGGAAATACCCTATCAATATTAATTCCCTTTATAGTGTCGCGTACGCATAGAAATACATTTTTTTTCAGAAAATCTAGGGACCGCAGATCTGAATATATAAACTGGTCGGTTATACATGGTTTGAACTTTAACTCAATATCTCCAAGCTTTCCTGAAACAAAGGCTTTTCACAGACAGACAAACAGACAGGCGGACAGACAGACAACAAAGTGATCTTATAAATCAAAATTAAATCAGCTTCACGCTGTGTCCTACACACAGCAGGGTAAGCAGAGGGAAACTAGTGTTAAGACACACCGTTCTCTACTTTCCGCCGAGTTCTGGAGGTATTGCGTGTTGGGAGGCGGAACTCAACTATATAAATATTTCATTTCCTCGAGTGGGGATAGAACCCAGAGCCAGTCGATTTTTCAGTCACACTTTGTGCCCCTGCGCCACGACTGGCCTGATGGGTGATCTTATAAGGTTATTTTTTTACTAACATTTAATATTTTTTCCTAAAAAGGCACGGATTTTTTATAATATACATATTCTCATAGATTTTAAATATACAACCACCGTGTGCAAGAAGGCAGGTTATATTTAAGATAATCTAACTTCCCCAACAAAGGCTGTAATTACTATAATTTCGAGCCTCATACATTATTCCGTAGTTCTAAGTTCGCGTTAGCACAAATTACCTCGTTAGCCAGTTCTTTAATCATAGAGGACTACTCTTATATATTTATATACTGTCGATTTTTTTTTGTATATTTCGGCTATCAAAAATTTGAATGTATAACCACATTTATTCAGCTTCACACTATATCCCACATATAGACGGTTAGGCAGAAGAAGCCTAGTATTAATACACTCTGCTCCCCATATTTCGCCGAAATCTGGAGACACTGCGTTTGAGTAGCAAAACTCAACGCCGCACCTTTCCTCGACACCAGAGCAAAAAAAATAAAAACATTAAATATTTCGTTTTCTCGATTGTGAATCGAACCCACAACCTATCGTGTTTACAGCCAACATATATGTACCACTGCCTACAACTGACCTCATAAATGATATTATTTTTTTCTTGATTTTTAAGGCTTATGTAAAATCAGTTGAGCTAAATTTGAGTCCACTAACTTCACCTACTATTTAATAACTTATTAGAATGGAAAATTGCAAAAACTAATTATAAAACATTTTCTACTACAAAAAAGTTATTTTGTAACTTCAAAGATATTCTAAAAGCAAATTCAACAAGAAATCAGCAGTTTCTGAAGAAATACCTACTAATAAAAATCTTATCAGAAAGAATAACACAAACAGTAGGGTGAATAAATCAATATTAATAAAGTAGACGAGCTCGTGGACAATGGAGGAATTTGATGAAAAATAATGTCATCTAACAAAGACCGATGTTACAATCTTTCTCTTCTGTGCATTTTCCGAATGGCCGAAATACTCAATAATCTTTTTTCTTCAACTTCACACTATATCCCTCCCGCACATAGTAGGGTAGGCAGAGGGAAGGTAGGGTAGGTGTTGGGTGGCGGAACTGAGCGAAACAGAGCGAAGAAAGGAAAATATAAATGAAAAATAAATATTTAATTTCCTCGAGTGGGGATCGAACCCAGAAACAGTTCTCTTCTGTGTATTTCCTGAATGGCCGAAATACTCAATAATTTTTTCTCTTCAACTTCACACTATATCCACATAGTAGGGTAGAGGGAACCATGGATCATAGTGTCAGAACGTAACGTTCTCATTAAGACACTTCCGTTCCGCTTTTTCCGCCAAACTCTGATCGCCTTCGGTGTTGAGTGGCGGAATTCAACGCCGGATTTAAGTATCACTAATATGTAGTCAAAACTGATATTTTATAAATAAACAATTTATTATAGCGTATGAAATCATTAATAAGAAAATTGCGAAAATATTTCCTCAAGAGTATCGACTAGGGATTTAAAAGTTTCTACGATTTCGAAACTTTTCGAAATACTTCTGGTATAACTCGTCGATATCTACAGCTTTTAAGAAGTAGTTATGTATTGTAAAAGTACTATTTTCAACTAAAAGCGGAAGGTGTTTGACTGTTTGCATTGGTTTGAGATTCGATTCCTATTAAACCGATTTATAATGGAATTTAGTTTAAAATTACTGTGTTTCTAAATTTTTGCTCAATTATCGAAACATTGAGAGTAAGCAGCGGAACTCAACGCAGCACCTTTGCCATATTACTAGAACGAGGAAATAAAAGCAATCTACGCCTCTACAACCTCCATTAATCCATCCAAAAGTTTATCTATAGTTTAACATGTCTTGGTAATCAAAACGCAGCGTTAGGTTCCGTCCATTCGAAATGCATGAACCCTAATTACGCAAAAAGATTATAAACACTAAATTATATTTATCTATTCTGCTAAATGCGATGCCTGAAGCTAGATCTTTATCTTTTATAAAAATAAAGAAGCCCACGCTACTGTCTTCAGCAAAACATATTCTCTTTTCAAGACTCGACCTTTCAAGACATTACAAATACAACATAATTTAAAAGACCTAGATAAAAATCAATAAAGATATTTATTATTTATTATTCCTTACTTTACTTACAAAGATAAAAAATAAAGATTATCTCCTTTTGTTTTCATTAAAAGAAATGTATATGAGATATTATAAGAAATACTATATACATATAATTATATCAAAAAACATACAATTATATCTTCTTACACTCCTGTTCCCGAGAAACTCGAAACAAAAGTGCATCCAGTAGTAAAACAGCGTAGAATGCATCATAAAAATCAGATTCTACAGCCAATACTAAAATGTAGCGGCACTTCGCGGGAACGACACTGATATTGTTGCAATTGCACCCAACATGACGGTAAAGCCAAGTTTATACGATACATGTTTACAATACCTACTTTCTATGAAAACTACAAGTTTCTACCCTAATGTTCAAATATCAACTCTATTTTGAAGGTATTAGATTCAATTTTGAATAAGAAATTATGTAGTAAAGTCCTTATTATAGATCTAATAGCGTTATACAGTATTACATCAAGAATTCTACGAAGAGTTTCTATAATATAATTTCTAAGATCAGACTGTGTGCGCTGTTATTAGGAGTGAGGTTGGAATTTATAATCGGTTTTGATATTTCCTTTTAGTGTTTGTATTGTATTTTTGTAATGTGCGTTGCGAAAATATATATAGATATTACTACAAATTCTTTCAGTTATTACTTAGTATATATATTATATAATATTTTATAATATATTTTTTTTTGCTGATAACATAAGGCAAGTTGTTGAGTTCCTCTACTCAATACGCAATACCTCCAGCATTATACGGAAAAAGGGGAACAGAGTGTCTTAAATTTCTACTAGGTACCTTCTTCCCAATTTTTGCGACATTGCATGTTGAGTGAACTCAACGCTGCACATTATCCACCACAACGAAGCAATAATTAAGGCAAGTCGTAGCGCAGCGGCATGAAGTGTGACTGTAAAACCGACTGGTTGTGGATTCGATCCCCACTCTAGGAGATGAAATATTTACTTAAGTTTATATTTCCATTTCTTCGCTCAGGTGTCGAGGCTGAGCGCGACGTTGAGTTCTGCCACTCTGCACGCAATGCCTCCACAATTCGGCAGAAAATGGGGAACGGAGTATCTTAACACTAGGTTCCCTCTGCCTACCCTGCTGTGTTTGGAAACAGCGTGAAGCTGATTTTATTTTTTACAAAGAAATAATAAATATAATCAACCCTGCAGTGGAAATCGAATCCATAACCACCACATCAACTCAGACGCTGTCTTTGCACGCTAAAATATAACTATAAACATAAAAAAAAAAACATAGTTAAAAACTCCCATTCACGGACGATACACGGCCAACTTGATTATGCCTCGTTTTCGACGTAATGAACTTTATTTATTTACACCCTCGTCTCAGCCTTTATGGAAACCCAACATTGATATTCCGTGACGTCACAGTGCCCACGTTTGTTTAATTTTATGGTAAGACCGAGAGTGCTGTTGATTAATTATCTTATCTTTAATTACCTTTTCGAAAAATTTAAATATTGTCAGTTTAAATCAGTTGGTGTCATTAAATAAATAAAAAAATAAATATATCATATCAGTTATTTACGTCGTTAGGCCAGTCGTGGCGCAGTGGCACAAAGTGTGATTGTAAAACCGATTGGTTGTGGGTTCGATCCCTACTCGAGGAGATGAAATATTTACTTAAATTTATTTTTCCCTTTCTTCGCTCTGGTGTCGAGGCAAAGGGCGGCGCGGGCGGCGTTAAGTCCTGCCACTCAACACACAATGCCTCCTGAAATCGGCAGGAAGTGGGAAACGGAGTGTCTTAACACCAAGTTCCCTCTGCCTATTCTGATGTATGTGGAATACAGCGTGAAGCAGATTCATTTATGTGATATTTTAGTTATTTACATACCAATACACTAGTTTCATAAAACTGAAGAGTTTGTTTGGTTGAATGCTTTAATCTCAGAAATTGTTGGATCTATTAAAAAAATATATATTTGTGTTTAATAGTCCATTTTTCAAGGAAGACTATACAAGATTAGAGTTACCTCGGAACATTAAAACATGTCATATTCTATCCAAAATTTAAAAACTGAGAACTATGTAATATGTCACTAGGATCACTCTACGTGCCTGTCTACTTTTAAAATATTACAGCTTCTTATTTTGGCAGAGGGAATCTTGTTTTCTCAGTACTCTAGAAATAAATCTTCTTTTTGATCTCGCGGGGGCAGTCGCAGGTGAAAAATAATTTTAAACAATAGTAAACAATGAATCTGGTTTTTATTTATGTTAATATATAGGTAATAATATTTCGTAAGCATTAACATTACAGTAAGATTAAATTTTTCATATTAGGTAAAGGTCTCTGGTATAGTATCATTGAAATCCAAATGGAGACACAAAAAATAGTTTTTTTTCCTTACATACTAAGACTCGAACCGCAATAAAATCTAATTATAACAACATTTAATTCAGATGAATTTGAATTTCACTTCAATTATTTACATGTGATTTTTCTGCTATGTATATTTATAAACATCTGCTATTACTGACTGACAGACAATGTACAGTCCTAACTACTATGTTCCTTTGGGAGTGTCCAAGCCATTATCAAAACATATATTTTAATAAACACTTTGCATAAGGTCTATAAAACGAATCTGTTGGGTTTCTTGCCGGCTCTTCTCAGCAGAACTGCCTTCCGAACCGGTGGAGGCTTTTTTTTTGTTATATGTTCATACGACGATTCAAAAGTGCTTAGATATGGAGTTAAATAATACTTTCTTTTTATATTTTGCAAAGTCTATTTTAATAAAGAATATTTTGAATTTGAAATCTCTCAACCCCAAAATGTCTTAAATCCTCCACTGACATTAATATAATATCTTAAATACCTATTGTTTATATAAAAGGCGTCTAGAAGCTAACCGTTTGTGACGCGCTCGGTATAATATGAGGCATAATCTAATTACGGTTTATTTTGGCAGCGACGTTGACAGTTCGTTAGCGGCGCGACTCCTGGGGAATTGAGGCAGTGTTTATTTGAAACGAAGAAATTATTTTTTTTATCAGCTTCACGCTGTATTCGCACATTCACGCTGCGGTAGGCAGAGGGAACCTTGTGTTAAGACACTCCGTTCCCCACTTTCTGCCGAATTCTGGAGGCATTGCGTGTTGAGTGGCAGAACTCAACGCCGCGCTTAGCCTCGACACCAGAGCGAAGAAATGGAAATATAAATTTAAGTAAATAAATCTCCTCGAGTGGGGATCGAACCCATAACCAGTCGGTTTTGCAGTCACAAAATGAAAAAATGAATGTAGTATATTTATAAAAGACTAACTTTCCGGTTATTTTCTTTTGAGATCAAAAAATAAGTAAAATAATGTGCAACCTCGATTTAACGATACTGAAGGGTATCAGAAAATAATTCGTTATATCAAGATTTTTTTTTGTTACAAAGAGGTTCGTTAAATAGAGGTTAGGATGGTCTATGATTCATTTTAGCGAGGTTAAAAAATATTGATCTCAGCTTTTTCGTTTATCAGCCATTGCAAAAGATATAACTTTTATATGAAATTGAATGTAGTAAACTTATAGGATTCGTTATGTAAAGGTTATAAGTTAATAAAATTTGTTAAATAGAAGTAAATAATGCTTTCTTTTTATATTTTGCAAAGATTGAGAATTCGTTATAAAATGATTTTGAACGAATGTATTCATAATGTAAATATATATTTTGTATTAGCTCTTACGGGCAGATTCAGGGCATTTTGAAAAAATCGTAAAATCGAGAAAATCGTTATATTGAGAGTCGTTACATTAAGATTACATTGTATGTAGTTTTGCTTCAGCTTACTTGCTCATCTTACTGTATGCAATGGGGACCTAGTAAACCCTGATCCACACTTTCCATCGAATTTTCGAGGAATTTAAGAAATTAAAATATTCATATTTTTTTATCAGTTCTACGCTGTATCCCGCACATAACAGGGTAGGCAGTAGAAACCTGGGAACTAAGTGTCACTGCGATACTGTCACCTACTTTCCGTTGAATTCCGGAGGCATTACTTATTCTGTGATAAGTATAAGTCTTAATATACATTTATCGCTATTGTAACGATGTAATGTTGGACTAAAAAGCTATTTGTAGATACTTAACAATTTATCTGTGAAAATATTTTAATTTAATCTAAATACACACCAGGATAACAACATGCTGCGATACTTACTGCTGGACACGAGCCTCCCTCAATGAACTCCACAACATTTTTTGGGTTCCGTATATATTAAGGAAAAAAAGGAACCCTTACAAGATCACTTCGTTTTCCGCCTGTCCAAGCCTTTATCTCAGAAACACTTGGAGATATCGAGTTGAAATACAGACCATAGACTCAGATGTGCGGTCCCATGATTCCGTGACAAAAAAAATATTTCTACACTTACTTAAAAAAGATATGGCTGTTTATATTGCAAAAAAACGCGTTTTTCGACACTATCAAGGGAATCAAAATTCATAGGGTACTCCTAGTTCAGGAAAAAATCTGAAAGTAATACATTTGCCCAAAGACCTAAAAAATAATAGACTTCAATAGCAAAAAAAGGGGATTTCAACACTGTAAAGGAAATCATCATTTTCCGGTTAACCTAAAATTATTAAATTTGACCCAGTATCTATTGGTAGTACTAGTTTAAGAAAAAAAATTAAAACTAAACGTTTGTGGTTGAATCCTTAAAAATCCTTCTTCTTCTTCTCCTTTCTTCTTTTACAGAAGTCGGTTAAAAAACATTGATTATCGATAGTCCAATATACGATGGCTGGTACAAAATATATTAGATATTTGATATATTTGGTTAAAGATACACCAATATCGCATGCATTGTGGTTTATTGCGCGTCTAATTAGGACGCCTTATTTTGATGATTCAACACATAATTTACTCATCAGCTTCGCTGTATTCTGCGTATAGCAGAGTAGGAAGAGGGAAGTGTTAAGACACTCCGTTCCCCATTTTACGCCGAATTCTGGAAGCATTGCCCGTTGAGTGGCGAAATTCAACGTTGGGCTGGTCTTGGTGCAAGAGAAAAGAAATAAAAATAATAATAAATAATTATTATTTATTCTTAATTTTGAAGGTGATCGAACCAACAACCATCGCGGTCACACGCGGATCATAGTCACATAGAATTGTGAAATCAACAATATGGTATTTGAGGAAGCGTCGTCGTAAGTGCTGTGATATAAAAAAAATATTAGGCACAGGTTGGTGAAGCAAACACGGAGCAACTGTCGTGGCGCAGCGGCACAACGTCTGGCTGCAAACGCAAAGGTTGTAGGTTTTATTTCTACTTAGGGAAATGAATTATTTTAATTATTTTGCTATGGTAATAAGGAAAAGTGTGTTGAGTAGTGACTCCGCTCAACACGCAATTTTACAAAAATTAAGGAAAGTAGAACGGGGTGTCTCAACACTAGGTTCTTTGAGCCTACTCTGCTTTATACGGGGTACAACAATACACATTGCCTTATTTTTACAAAAAAATAACATTTTTTTTAATTCATAACATGTCATAACCATATTAATCTTACATATTAGCAAGAGGCCTAAGCGAAGAGAGTATTGAGGCCGGTCGTGGCGCAGCGGCACGAGGTGTGACTGCAAAACCGACTGGTTGTGGGTTCGATCCCCACTCGAGGAGATGAAATATTTACTTAAATTTATATTTCCATTTCTTCGCTCTGGTGTCGAGGTTAAGCGCGGCGTTGAGTTCTGCCACTCAACACGCAATGCCTCCAGAATTCGGCAGAAAGTGGGGAACGGAGTGTCTTAACACTAGGTTCCCTCTGCCTACCCT
>JAATLQ010034395.1:8989-22558 GCA_013421005.1 Heliconius erato x Heliconius himera
GCACACAGCAGGGTAGGCAGAGGGAACCTAGTGTTAAGACACTCCGTTCCCCACTTTCTGCCGAATTCTGGAGGCATTGCGTGTTGAGGGGCAGAACTCAACGCCGCGCTTAACCTCGACACCAGAGCGAAGAAATGGAAATATAAATTTAAGTAAATATTTCATCTCCTCGAGTGGGAATCGAACCCAGAACCAGTCGGTTTTGCAGTCACACCTCGTGCCGCTGCGCCACGACCGGCATCAAATAAGGATATTAAGAAAATAAAAGAGAGATATAATGCTATAACATATATTTTTTAAATTAAAATATTTTGGGGGGTTTAGATCCCAAATCACAGTTTTATGATCTTAATAAATAAATAGGTATACCAAATAGGTACTATACATATATATTTATGACTTTCAAAAAGTAGTCAAAATTATTGAAAATATTAGGTAGTGCTAGATAAACTCGTTCAAAAACGGCAGTAGGACGACATTTTGCTATTTCAGAAGAAAATAAATTGGATCCATCCAGAGTTACGCTGTAAACGCCCACCGCGTTCCGCTCTGCTGCTCTTTCATTTAGCCAGAAGTTGTCGAATATTTTTGTTACAACAATACGAACAAAAGCTAAAAATAATATAGAAGGCCTCAAAAAGTGTTTTGAATAAAATTCCATTTCCACGTACCGCTTTGATCGTGAAATCTTGAAACGTTCGTGTTTATATTTAGATTAAAAAATCCTAAATGTATGTAAAAATGTAACAATACAGCAAAAATCAAGTAAAAAAAAATTAAAAAATTAAATCAGCTTCACGCTGTATCCCGCACACAGCAGGGTAGGCAGAGGGAACTTAGTGTTCCCCACTTTCTGCCGAATTCTGGAGGCATTACGTGTTGAGGGGCAGAACTCAACGCCTCGCTTAACCTCGACACCAGAGCGAAGAAATGGAAATATAAATTTAAGTAAATATTTCATCTCCTCGAGTGGGGATCGAACCCACAACCAGTCGATTATGCAGTCACACCTCGTGCCGCTGCGCCACGACTGGCCTCTATTATAAATCAAGTGAATGAACAAAATTGACAATGAACGCTGCTTTCTTTTGAAGACTTTGTGTCGTCGTTTAAATTGGGATGGGATTAATTGCATTGCTTTATGTAAATGAAACGAAAAAACGGGACGGGATTTTATCTCTTTTTTATTTATTCTGATTAAACACATCTCTCTCTCTCTCTATGTATCTCCAATGACTATTTATTTGATATATGTTAATATGACACCAATAGACTATGCTTTGTATTTTCTTGCATTAAGCAAATAGGAAAAATATAGATTTTTCTTCATTTACTTTCCAAACTTGAGAAGGCATGTTGATCTCAATGCCACGCTATTATTATTTTTATTTTCTCCTCGTACCAGCAGATCAGGGAAACGAAAACAATTGATTTCTCGAGTTCGGATCGAATCTACGACCTTCTAAGTCAAGTTCAAGTCTCACGATGATCCACAATGACTCGATAGCTTAAAGCTTAAATAGATAAATAATAAATATAGGTAAACATTATATTTGCATAAGTGTATTATTATCTTTGAAGCTTATTCTAAATTGTCTCATACGAGATAGTGTAAGTTTTAAGTCTTCTAATTTATCCTCGCTGGCTCGTCGCCAAACGCCATCACCATACGTCAGGAGTAACTCGCTACGGGATTGTGCGGTTTGACAGGGATTTGTGAGAAGTTTTCTATCTAGATATTGCACCCATTAGTTTTGTAGTTATTGTTGTATCTTCACACATATAGGTTAAGTGGGAATAGTATGAATATTTTCATTTAATGGTAAACGTCATGGTGTATCCCGCACACATCAGGTACGGAGAGGGAGCCTAGTGTTACGACACTCTGGTTCTAGTCTGGTCTGAAATTTGATTTCGATTTCTGGAGCATTGCGTATTGATACGAGAGCGAAGAAATGAAAATATTAATTAATCATTTGAGGCGTGGCGCAGCGACTGGTTGTGGGTTCGATCCCCACTCGAGGAGATGAAATATTTACTTACATTTATATTTCCATTTCTTCGCTCTGGTGTCGAGGTTAAGCGCTGCGTTGAGTCCTGCCACTCAACACGCAATGCCTCCAGAATTCGGCGGAAAGTGGAGAACGGAGTGTCTTAAAACTAGGTTCTCTCTGTCTACCCTGCTGTGTGCGGGATACAGCGTGAAGCTGATTAATTAATCATCTCGTAGAACAGGAATCGAACCCACAACGTGTCGCATTTACAGACACACTATCTCAAACTAACTTTTATGCTGCCCAGTATCTACATAGTACGTTAAATTCAAAATTGATCCAGAAATAAAATTAAATTAAGTTGAACAGATGTAGAGATAATAAAAAATAACAGAACAGAAATTATTTTCGCTAAAATGTTAAGCTAAGCTGAATATTAAGTATTAATTTAGTGCAAAAGCTTTTCTACACAAAAATCTTTACCTAAAGATATAGATTTTTTTATAATTTGAATTGTTTTCATCTTTATTTTGTCAACTACAAACTTCAAATTTTAATTATAGATTTAAAAGAGAAATTAAGGCCATCGAGGTGCAATGGCACAAGTGTGCGTCTATAAGCGCGACGCTTATGTATTCGATTCCTACTCGCGGTAATGAAATATTTAATATTTTAATTTCCTCGATCTGGCAACAAGGCAACTCTCCGCAACTCAACATGCATTTGCTTCGAGAATTCGGCAGAAGGTGTGTAACAGCAGTGCTTTAATGGAAACGCAGTGTTTTAACACTAGGATACCAGATTTCTTCTGCGAACCCTTCTTTGAGCGGATATAGCGTGAAGCTAAAAAAATATATATATTATAAAAAAACGGAATGAAATTACACTATGTATTGATATAAAAATAAAGTATAGAGACCAGTCATGGCGCAGGGGCCGTAAACGCGGCTGGTGTGGGTTCGATTCCAACTCGAGGGAATGAAAATGTTTTTCTCTGGTTCGCGTCAAGGCAAACCGCTACGTTGTTCCCCAATTTCCGCCGATTTCTGGAGGCTTCGAATGGCGGAATTCAAAGCAGCGCTTTGCCTCGACACCAGAGATATTGCATTTCCTCGAGAGGGAATCGAACTCATAATCTGTCGCGTTTACAGTCACTTATGCTTATGCCCTTGCGCCACGACTGACAATTTTTTATTAAACGATTAATACTAATATTATAACTAAAAGTTATAACAAATATTTTTAAACGTGTCCAATACCTATAGAATAGATAGGAGCCATTCAACATTCTATTTACTCACCCGTCCGAAAATTAATTACCGCGATGTACGCCGGACCACGTTTATTGTCAGTAGATTGCCACAGACTGTGTTATAGAGTAAATATGATATAGCCGTGTTCAAATATTACTATATATTTTTAAAATAATGCTTATTTATTTAGTTTTTGATAACGGAGTGTCTTAACTCGAGGTTCTCTCTGCCTACCCTGCTGTGTGCGGGATATAGCGTGAAGCTAATTTTTTTAGTAGTACAATATAGGACATTTCTGATTGGTCACTACAGTTTTTGTTGTGTTTTTAATTGCGGAACTCAACACAACAATTTATTTTTGCAAAGCAAAGAAATAAAAATAATTTAATTAATTCTTTCAAGTGGAGATCGCAATAATAAGTTTTTAAAATATATACGAGTATATACCTCTACGCAGGACCTTAAGTAGCACATAATAGATTTATTTGAACAAAAAATTTAAGATGAAGGGGTCTTCTATTAAATTTAACTTACAAAGAGTTTTATAAACTATTTAAAATAAGAAAATCATATATATTTCTAAAATAAACATTGCAGTTTTTTTATAAACGGTGAGAATAGCTAACGTCGTGTGCAGGTGACACGATCATTTACATTATATTTTATTCATATTCCTTTGGCTACTTCATAAAAATCTTTTATAGTACAGCAAATTTTTATTTTGCATTTTATTTATAAATCAATGATAAAAAAAATCTTAAAGTACAACTATAAACGTTTTACTAGCCTATAAATGTTTAATAAAATAACATAATTTCATAAAGAAAAATTCAACCCGCGTAATGAACAGCAATAAATTTTAAAACTGTAAATCTTTTTGATATTTCTAAATAAACATTTTTTTCTGTAACTTTATCGTCTCTTGCTTAAAAATACAGTGAACCAGTAACGTATGTGCATGACTTGAAGAGCGCTCCAATATTTCAGCCATATTTCTAACATATTGACAATCTGTACATGCGGGGTCAACACAAAATATAAAGGTCTTTGATGATTAAGCGATTTAATTTTAAAATTAAAATCGGCTTCACGCTGTATCCCGCACACAGCAGGGTAGACAGAGAGAACCTAGTTTTAAGACACTCCCTTCTCCACTTTCTGCCGAATTCTGGAGGCATTGCGTGTTGAGTGGCAGAACTCAACGCCGCGCTTAACCTCGACAACAGAGCGAAGAAAATGGAAATATAAATTTAAGTAAATATTTCATCTCCTCGAGTGGGGATCGAACCCTCTACCAGTCGGTTTTACAGTCACACCTCGTGTCGCTCCGCCATGACGGGATTTAGTTTTCGTTTTTTAATTACTTTTTTGAAATATCCTGAAATAAGGATATTTCAGGATATTTCAAAAATAATATAACCGTAAAAGGAAATTAAAACAGGTCAACTTTAACTCAATATGAATTATATAAAAGATCTACAGGTTTTTAGAAAAATCTTGTTTTTATATAGACTGTCCTCAACGTTTATTATTATTTCCTCGAAAGGTATTCTTCTAGGTGCCAGCGAAAAGTTAAAACCTTTACTTAACATCTCAATAGTCGTATGATACAGTACTTGCGAATTTGTCTAATTTTATATTGATTATATTTACTTATTTAGAAATCCTAAGTGTGGAATAACACTTTAAAAATGTTTAAAAAAAATTGATTATATTTATTTTACGCGCGTATATTAGTAAATTCTATACATCAGTCTACCAGTGACTACGGACTACTGTTTACAAATTGTTTGAAATGTCGGGGTTCCAAAAATATATAATACTATATATACGCGATTAGTCCGGTCGTAATAACTCGTTTCGTAGTAATAATCGTGAAAATCAAATATTTTACTATGAATACATTTGAATACATTTTTTGTTTTTATATTAAGTTCTGTCGTTCTTTAATAAATATCATAACATTGCGATTGCTGTTCGATGATTTGAAATAAAAGAATTTGATATATAGGTAGTCGTCTAAGTAAACGGAGTAATAGTTGGTCTAAACTTTTTCTGTTTGCTTCATTGCTTGTTATATTGCTTTTCAATGTGAACTTCTGTAAAGGTCACACAGTGGTTTCCTTTTTTTTTCAATTTGTATCCCGCATGTGCGAGGTAGGCAGTGGGATTCTGGGAACATAGTGTTAGGACACTTACGTTCCGCCTTTTTCCATCGAATTCTGGATATTTAAGACTAAAAACATTTTAGAGTGGTAATATATTAAAATGTTTTTAATATTTAGTACTGATATAATTGTAGAGCATCAACGCAAAATTATTCTACATGAGTCCTGAAACTTCTCAAGATTAAACTAAACTTATAGAATTTCATATAACCCGTCAATGCGAGGAATTCAAATGACTCAGGTGTCCATCCACAAAATGTATAGCGCTATATTATATATATATTTTTGTTCATAAATCAAAACATAAAGATCAAGTAATCCTAAAAACAAAGACTTAGATATAAGAGGCCAGTCGTGGCGCAGGGTCACAAGAGCGCGACGGTAAATGCGACAGGTTGTGGGTTCCGTTTCCAGTTGAATAAATGAAATATTTCAATTTAATATTTCATTTCTTTCCTCTGGTGGCAAAGCGCGGCGTTGAGTTTCGCCACTTAACATGCAAAGTCTCCTCGGCGAAAAAAGTGGAGCGCAAAGTCTTAACACAAATTTGAACTGTCTTTACCTATCCTGCTGATAATCTGAGTTAAAGGACTTAAACATCATAATATACTAGATATATGTATTCATTTTAATTTAAGGCTGCCGTTGCGCAAAACGCGCGGTTGTAGGTTGGATTCCTACTCGGGGGAACGAATTATTATTTTATTTTCGTCGTTCTGGTAACAAGCCAAAGCATAGTATTGAGTTTCGCGACTCAACACGCAATCTTAACAGTAGGTTCCCTCTGCCTACCATGTGAGATATGCGGCACATGGCGTAACGTATTTTTTTTTTCATATAACCAGTATTTTTTTAAATTTGCATTTAAGTAATGTTATTTATCACTTAAAAATAAAAACTATCTATCTTCATGCATTACTAAAATTGTTAAATATATATATTTTTATTTAATTAATTTGATATTAGTATTTTGCCTGGAAGATCGCCTTTATTTTCATATTACACATTCGAAGAGTCAAACACCCGAAACCTCACATCACGAGCGCCCAGCGACGTATAGAATTTGTTAATTATAGACAACAGTTTAACTTGTGACCATTCATATTATTGTCCAGACATTCCTTTTTAGCTTTTCGTGTATCCCGCACGTCGCAGAGTAGATAGAGGGAACCTGGGAACCTAATGTTAAGACACTTTCGTATCCCACTTTTCACCGAAGCGTGTTTAGTGGCGCAACCCAACGCTGCGCTTTGCGTATATTAAATAGGTAATTTCCTAGAGTGGAAGTCGAACGTACATCTTGTCACGTTTAAAGATACGCTTGTGCCGTTGCGCCAAGACTGAACTCAAGACAATTAATAGACAAAAACAAGCAATTTTTGTGAAGTCGTCGTGGCGTAGAGGCACAAATGAGGCCGTAAACGCGACGGTTCAGGATTCGTTCGGTGAAATATTTAATTTTCTCACTCTAATGTACCTAGGTAAAGGTCGAATTCCATCTACCCTAATTCACCACACCGGACACGTATTATAAAAATATTATACGTGTACTTTAATTATTTAATAGATCATTAATATATAAAATAGATTGTATGTAACAATTTCAGGTGAGAATATTTTCTCGTTTTATACTTTTTAGAGGTTAGTTAATTTTAGTCGGCTTCTAGTCATCGAACTTAATATTATTAACTTAGATCTGCTAAGAATATTTAGTTTGAATATTTTGGTTTTGGTTCTTAGTGACATTCTTGCCCAAATTAGAATATCCTGGCTAAGCTACCACGGTTTGTACAGCTACAAGTTGTGTCATGTCGCATTCCTCCATTTCATAGCAACAAAATGAATTTTGGATATTCTAAATAGTTTAATCCTTTTTCAGTTTCTATTATTTTAAATTTTGATATAATTAATTAATTGGCTATATTTGACAAAAACTTACAAATGGCCGGCAATGACGTACAGAAAATGTTACTCATATAAAAACTACTCATATAAAAACTAAAATACCGGTTTATAATTACAAAAAATCGGTAAACATAGAAACATGATATGTTTTTAACATTTTTAAAGTTTGATTTCACACATAGATAAGAATAATATTTTTTTAGAAACGTATTAAAACTTATAATTATTATTTGCCTTGTAAATCTTGGACGGTGTAGAGCGGATTTCATATAAAGCGCGTTTCTAAAAAATAATCTAACAAAAGATATGTTTGATGTATATATGTAGATATCTAAGCATTAGTATAAGATGTACGTAGGTGACAGACAGGAAAGATGAGAAAGGAAGACGCCGGTGCTGTCACACACCGTCACATCAATTCCTTTTAGTCTTGCTAAAACTTCTTTGAAATTTTTCCGACGTCACTAGTCTGGGAATATGAAGTTGTATGAACTTATATTTTAAAAGTTGGTTTTAATATCTAATATCTATACATTACAGATTTTTTTTGCAATTTTGTTAGCAAGTGATAATAACAAAAAATACTGATATTACTTTTAAGTTGATTCTTGTTGAAATTGCAACTAAAATCTAATATTTGAAAATATAAAACAAAAAGGAAGTTTTGTTTCATAGTGTTGTAAACAAAAAGAAATGTTACGGTACATTTTTCCCAGAACTTTAACAATAAAGCAAGTGGAAGAAAATGAAAAATATTAGTACTTCCTTCCTCGTTACAGCCGCTGTTATACCCTGCAACGAATATTTTCATATTTCCTTCAAAATTGTGAAGAGCAGTTATAGTCCTGTGAAACAGTTATGTAGTCTTAGATGGGAGCTTTGCATAACTAAATGAGTTAGTCTAATTGCCTTGTATAACTTTAAGAAACATTTTTTTATTATATACTTGAGGCCGCCCCTCGTGGCCCAGGAGCAGTAGAGTGTGACTGTAACGCAACGGTTGTAGGTTCGATCCCCACTCGGAGTGATGAATTATTATTTATTAATCGTTTCGCGCTTTGGCACCAAACCAAAAGCCCGGTGTTGAGTTCCACCACTCAACACCCAGAACCTCAAAAAAATTGGTAAAACGTAGTTCCGTAACACTAGGTTCCCTCTGCCAACCGTGCCATATGCGGGATACAGCGTGGAGCTCATTTTGATTTCATTTTAAATATATACTTTTACGGTGGCTTTGCCTTAGCGCAGTTGTTCGAATATACGCCATGCTACACTATAATTCTTATATTTGAGTTAAGATGACTCTCAACTTCTCTAAAGATCCTAAAGAGGGTCGGAGCGATATCTGCAATATAGTTTAGTTCAGAAATAACATCCACCAGCAACAATTCTCTTATAAAGTTAGTTGATATATAATAATATTATAATAATCATTTGCGTACAAAATATAGTATTGAAATTTAAATTAAACTTTTTTTTTAATACGTAAACCCTCTCATGCCGTAGCAAAAGAGGATAATAGATAGAAGTAAAAAGATATGCCATTAATCCGATAAAAACAATTTGATTGTAAACGTAAAAGCTCTAAAATGGATGCAAATAAAAAAAAATAAAAATGTAAAATGAAAAAGAAAGGAATCGAGTATTTTTTATTTCACTGAAATATTTTTTTTATTCATCTAAAAAGATATCATTGGGACATAATTAATGGCCATAAGCACCGATAGCCTCTTCCATATTTTTTTAATATTTACGGATTCACGGATTTTTTAAGTATTTAAATGTAAAATATTTTTGAGGCCAGTCGTGGTGCAGCGGCACAAAGTGTGACTGTAAAACCGGCTGGTTTTGGGTTCGATCCCCACTCGAGGAGATGAAATATGTACTTAAATTAATATTTCCATTTTTTCGCTCTGGTGTCGAAACAAAGCACAGCGCAAACAAATTGAGTTCTGCCACTCACCACGCAATGCCTCCAGAATTCGGTAGAAAGTGGAGAACGGAGTGTCTTAACGCTAGGTTCCCTCTGCCTACTCGGCTGTGTGCGGGATACTGCGTAAAACTGTTTTTTTACATTATAAGTGTGAATATATGTGTGTTTGTATATTACAACAAAGACATAAACTCACAGTGATAACTGTAGAATTGGCTCAATGTATGCACACAAATAGCAGCTCAGGTGTAGGCACAATTAATGCTTGCAAATTTAATGCGAAGTTATGTGTTTGTATTCCATTGAATGTAAATATGAACTAGCAGCTAACTGGAATAATAGAAGTTTCTGTTGCCTAGATTCTAGAAATTTAGTTACAGTTATTACTAAGAAGATTTTTCGCTGTGTGATCCCGACCTAGAATAGGATCATCCTGGTACTGGTGGTGTCGTAAGAGGCGACTAAAGTACGTGTGGTAGAGTCACGTCGCCAGCAACGGCAACACGCATGGGCAGACTCGACCGGATCATTACCACCCCCGGCATTTAAAACCGGCTTGAAGTAGTGGCTTTATGCCACTGCGTTTCGCATCAATGTAATGCCGGGCTCCGCGTAGCTCTCAAGCTTCTCGCCTAGTTTATCAATATACTAAAGGAAAATTTGAACTGCTATCGCTATATATTATAATAATCTTGTTTTAAATGTAAAGTAAAATAAACATAAATTTCAAAAAGTAACTTTATTAAAGTTACTTTAATTTCTAAGTAGAGCTACCTTGGCTCAGAACCAGATTGCAAGCACGATAGATGTAGGTTCAATAGCTACTCTACAGAATGAAATATTTTTATTTTTCCGTTGAGATAACTTTGGGTTCCGTCTCGAAGTGTTTCGAATTCAGGTTGACTACACGTTACGTTGTTAAGCAAGGACTGCGTTGTTATAAGTTTTGTTTCGGCACTTAACCTAGTGTTCAGACACACCGTTCCCCACATTTCTCAGAATTCTGGAGGCATTGCGCGTTAAGTGGCACAAAGCAATGCCACGCTTCGCCTTGAAACCAGAGCGAAGAAATGGAAATATAAATGTAAGTAAATATTTTATTTCCTCGAGTGGGAATCGAACCCACAACCAGTCGGTTATACAGTCACACTTTGTGCCCCTGCGCCACGACTGGCCTCACATTTTTATAAGGATGGATAATATATGTCTGTGTATTAGTAAGTAAATATAAGTTGATCCTTTTTTTTACTGTGTTCCATAACTTCAAACAAATTCTTAATAAAAAAATAAGTGTAATAATAAAATGTAATAATAAAGTGTTTCAAAAGTAAAACTCACATTCACAATTGTAGGATAACTTGGTTCCTTCTCATTCCTCGGGGGCGCGTTAAACCGACTCAGCTGAAACATTTTAAAGGCAGTTAATGTCTTAGTAGATGAATGTTAGCTGGAACGCTTGCTGGCTAATTTCTAACGATTTGTAGTGACCAGATGTATTTTTTGGTTAAGGTTTTTGGTTCAATTCCCACACGAGGAAATGAAATATTTAATATTTTCGTTTCTTCGTTCTGGTGATGATGGGGGGTGACCACGCCACGACAGTCTCGCTAATTTCAATTAAATTAACTATAAAATAGTAATTTATTATTATTTAAAATATTTATCATCAGCTTCACGCTGTATCCCGCACACAGCAGGGTAGGCAGAGGGAACCTAGTGTTAAGACACTCCGTTCCCCACTTTCTGCTGGATTCTGGAGGCATTGCGTGTTGAGTGGCAGAACTCAACGCCACGCTTTGCCTCGACACTAGAGCGAAGAAACGGAAGTATAAATTTAAGTAAATATTTCTTTTCTTTGAGTGGGGGTCGAACCCACAACCAGTCGGTTTTACAGTCACACTTTTTGCCCCTGCGCCACGACTGGTCTCAAAATCTAAATATTTATCAATATTAAAAATGAATAATAATGTATAAGAAAAGGAAAAGATAACTTGCTTCACATAGTCTATATAAAAAATATAGTGAGGACGAATTTTATGATACGTTTCGATGTACGTTTCTCTTAATACTGACTGTAATAAAGACGCGTAAAAACGTATTTAGTACTTTATTTATTCATTTTTATTTTAGTGTCGTTTTTTCTTGTATTTTGCGATAGGTATATATACACATAACTTTACACATAACAGAGTTTCTGATACATGTAGGTAATATATATCACAAAAATAAATAAATATTCATCTGATTTATTTAGTAGATTTGAAAAGAATTTTGAAAATATTATATAAATTCAACTTGTATATTTTTATATAATTTTAAATCTTTTTAATGATTTTCCCGCTAAAGAATAAACTTATTAAAATGTGATTCAGTTATCCATGTTTAACTTTTGACACATTTCGAGAGGCAGAACCCTATTTTCCTATCGAGATGAATTCGAACCGACGACCATTGCAGAAGAATCGTAAAGTTAAAATATACTCACAAAAAGTGTCGTAGTATCTCGCCTATAATACTTCTTGTACAGAAGATACAACTAGCTAGATTTAATCTGTCGATAGCCTTCTCTCAATTCAGTTATTAGTAATTTAAACTTACTCATTTTATTGGAGTCGATGGAGTTGGAAGGTGGCCATAGGAATTACGTAATTAAACGACACAGCCCCATCGAGTTTGAGCTATTTTAATTCGTCTTGATGAGTACTTTGACCAGGTAGGTACTATAGTAACCAGGGTCTGATGATGAAGCTGGAAGAAAGGAAGGCTGGAAGGAGCCATAGGAACTCCGTAACTCCGGAATTTTGGCTCGTTTGATTCGATTGAAAATCTTTGAATTAAAAATACTAAAAAGTTAAAATAAAAACTTTTAATTATAACTGTTAAAATAAAATTAAAGAAAAAAATCGTTTTTTAAGAACAAGCTTTTATTATTTGTTATTAAAATGAACTAAAAAATAAAAATGCCATTGAGGCCAGGCGTGGCGCAGCGGCACGAAGTGAGTCTGTAAAATCGACTGGTTGTGGGTTCGATCCCCACTCGAAGAGATGAAATATTTACTTAAATTTATATTTCCATTTATTCGCTACGGTGTCGAGGTTAAGCGCGGCGTTGAGTTCTGCCACTCAACACGCAATGCCTCCAGAATTCGGCAGAAAGTGAGGAACGGAGTGTCTTAACACTAGGTTCCCTCTGCCTACCCTGCTGTGTGCGGGATACAACGTGAAGCTGATTTATTTTATTTATTTAAAAAAATTAAAAATATATTAACTCTAATAAGAAATATAACACCTAATATATAATACTAACGTATTACATTTTGATGGTATAATTAGGAACATTCAGCACCTTCTTTTATCTCGCTATCAACATGTAATACGCTTTTATTCATATAGCTCGTTCTTAAAAAAGGTATTTTTAGGTTCTTTTTTTTTTTTTTTTGGTGGGTAGGCGTTAAAGTGCAAACACGCGATTTTACTACTCTCGTTCTTATATTGATAATTTATTAAATATTAATGTATATTAGTCAAGTGATGTAATAAAAAACCATCCCATCCACCAGCAAAGCTATCCTTTATTCATAGCACAGTATATTTACAAACCTTTTAACAAAATAACACCTAAAACTTATAATTTATAATTTGTTTTTTCGTACTACTACTGTATCATGGAGTCGATGAAGCACACTATAAATGAGTTAAGTGAACTTTTCAACAAAAGAATGGCTGAGTTTGAAAATAATCTTCATACGTCTGCTGCCCCAGCAAGCCCAGTGAGTAACATAGTGACACAGTTTACCGAGTTTAGAACTTTTGTTATGACTGCGTTAGAAAGCCTTCACAAACAAGTCATGTTACTGACTAGTAAATATGATGCTTTTGAGATGAGATCCAGAAAGAAGATGATCCTTATGCATGGAATTCCTGAGGAAAAGAATGAGCTTGTCTCTTCAACCGCTGTAAAGGTAATCTCTGAACATCTTAGTATGCCTGGGTTCAATGCTACTTCTATGAGCCGGTGTCATCGCTTAGGTCGCAGTAACAATAACAAGCCGAGGCCTATATTAATAAAATTTCAAGATCTTGCACTAAAAAATAAAATATGGTTTGCCAAGACTGGATTGAAAAATACTGGCATAACAATGTCAGAGTTTCTCACTAAGGAAAGACATAAGGCATTTCTCTTAGCTCGCCAAAAATTTGGAATTAATAAATGCTGGACTAAGGATGGTCATATAGTTATTATTGGTCCTGACAAATTCCGTAATAGGGTCACATCGGAGGCTGCAGTAAATGCATTACAAATGTCTTGCTCCCAA
>JAATLQ010034396.1:0-22565 GCA_013421005.1 Heliconius erato x Heliconius himera
GTCTACAGTTATCTAAATAACTGACACAAGAACAACTTCTGATGGCAAATATCTTATTAAAGCGATACCTTCTAATGGCATAATATGAAATTCTTAACACTGTTTCCTCTGAATCTCTAAAAGATTTTGGGTTCTTCACGATCACAACTATAAAGAGTTCTAACCACTAGACACATCACGAGCCAAGGCATTATTTATTAAATAATATTTTAAAAGGTGTTTGGGATATCAGTTACAAGCTGTCAGGAGTTATGCTTCTGGCTGATGACGCAGTCTGATTCCGAGCTCATCTCTTCACGCGCCGTCTACTCCATTATTCAAAAACACCCCTACCATAAAATTTGCGCCGGTTGGCAGAGAAATGTTACTTTGCTAAGGGCCAGATCTTATTGAAATTGTATATATAATATTATATTTTTTTAATTTATTTAATATACATGTATAATAAGTTTTATTTAAATAGTAACAAAATATACATGATAATATTTATTTTGATTGAAAATTCATATTTGTTGAAAGATGTGAAATTGTCCAATTTATTACTCAACTTTCGTTAGTTTTTTTTTATATAATATTTAAAAAGCATAAACTTTTAACTCCATTATTGCTTATTTACTGCTTATTAATATGATGTGTTTTATAGTAAGTATTTTTTTCAGTATTTTAACCGAAATGTATAATTATAAATTACTTGGTATACATACATATACATCTCGACAATAAAAGACTTTTCCCATACAAATAAATTTTTACTTTGATTTACATAGTTCTCATTTATTCTAGATTATTTGAAATATTTTTAGAAAGTAATACGTACCCGTGATCCCTATGGTCTAGGCAACATGTGGCATATTATGTTATAATAACATTCTTTATTCGTACGTGCTTTTAGTTCAACAACAGTAAAAAGTTTGTTATTCTTGAATTCATTACAAATTTATGTCTTTGCTGAAAGCGCTGTACTACATAAATATGATATGTAATCTTGAAAACATCCTATCATACTTTAACGCAATTTTAGAGTAATACCTCGAAAAATTCGGCGGAAAGTGGGGAATGGAGTGTCTTAACAATCTCACTGCCTACCGTGCTGTGTGCGGGATACAGCGTGAAGCCGATTTAATTTGATTTATCTTTTACAATAAATAATTATTTGTTCTTCTCTCAATTATTGTAAGCTTACAAGATCTTCATGGATTAAATATGGAATACTTCTTACATTCACATATTCTAAGAATCTCATCCCAATATTATATAATTTTTTTTGTAAATTTTTATATATTATTTTAGCTTTACGCTATATCCCGCACACATCAGCGTAGGCAAAGGGAACTTAGTGTTAAAATACTTCATTTTCCAGCTGAATTTTGGAGGCTTTGTTGTTTGTTTGCCTCGACACCGAATATGGGTATCGAACCCATAATTTTTTACGTTTACCGACAACACGCTTGTGCACCTGCGCCACGACTGGCTTTAATTCAACATTTTTAGACAATTATGTTTTATATAACAAATAGTTTACCCACACTCTGTCGTTCACTGAAATGCATCAAACTGAACATAAATAAATATTAAACTCTTAATCATAGCATACAACTACGCGAAGACGATATCAAGAGTATAATTGTAGCTCTGAAAGTATCATATAAATAAATCAGCTTCACGCCGTATACCGCACACTGCAGGGAAGGCAGAGGGAACCTAGTGTTAAGACACTCCGTTCCCCACTTTCTGCCGAATTCTGGAGGCATTGCGTGTTGAGTGTTAATCATATCTTAAGATTTATTTCGTAAAAGTATCATATCTTTAGATTTATTTCGTTTCTCACCTTAAAATTCTTATTTAATATGAGAGATATCTCGGGTCAAAATCAAATATGTCGTGACGTACTCCTGACCTTTGTCAAACGCCTGGGCCTGTGTCAAAAGCAGAAGTAAGGCTGGAATAAATTCAAGTACTGCTCACTAAGCGTTGAAGATATCTGAATAATTCAAACAAGCGATTTTTGATTGTACGTACTGTAAGGTTCATCTTAAATTCTTTTCAATTTGGAAGTATTATTTATTATATTCAATTTTATTTTTGTTAGCTTATTTTTTAGCTTCATATAACATTATACGCAAAGGTTAGCTAAGAAGTTAGTGTTATGAGATTCCGTTCCCATTATGATATTTCCTTTCCCCACTTTCCGATGAGCTCTTGAAGCATTGTGTGTAGAGTCCCAAGTCGGTCAACAAACTCAAAATATAGTATATTAAGTGTTTATTGATAATGTTCATTTTAATAAAAATAAAAATTTGAACGTAGCAAGATTTGAACGCGCGCCTCTTTGGAACTTTACACCTCACTTTGTCCCACAAAAGCAGGAAATGAAAGGGATACCCACTCACAATACTCGCAATCCCCACGTGGGGCATTAAACCAATGCCACAATAGTCCTACTATTTATTTAAGCATATTAATAAATGTTATTATATTTAAAAAATGTTTGGTTTCATTATTTTAAGTTTTATACAATGTTCTCAATTGTTTTTCATGTTAAAATAGAATCTATAGCCTTTGCGTTATAAATAGACACAATCCCACTAGCGCCGCGATGGTGGATACGCATATATATTAATATAACTAATTAATATTAAAATTAGACTAAAACTAAACTAAAGTGATTAAAATCAAGGCATTACTAGTGATTCGCTAAGCTCAGAGCTAAAGGTGCCAAATCTGAAAACCGGGATTAATTCACAAATTCACCCTTTCACAGTCCCTCGTCAAACCGTTCAGATCAGTCCAGCGGTGATGCTCGAACACGAGAATGAACAATAGGATGAGGTCATTCGTGTTAATTAATCATATTTAGCATTGTACAGAATAAGCAATTTTGGCTAATAAAATTTGTGATTATTTAAATATATTTGCAATTTATTTAGATAATCACAATTTTTGAATAGTTACATACGTAAAACAGCTAATACTAAGGAATAAATAAACTACGTACAAATTAATATACGTAGCGTAACGGTTGTGAGATAGAATCATAGTATAAGAAGAACTACTGATACAAGTTTTAAAAAATATTTTTGTATTGGATAAATCTAACGAGGAAGTCTATATTACAACAAGTAAATAATTTTGATTTAACCCACTGTACCTGCGGTCAAAGTAATCTCGGGCACTAAGTATGCATCTAATGTCATACGCAAACATTGACAATTTCCATTCCACCATGGAAGTGAACCCATAAGGCAAATCTAGATTAAGATTTAAGGCCAGTCGTGGCGCAGGGGCACAAAGTGTGACTGTAAAATCGTGGGTTCGATCGCCACTCGAGGAAATAAAATATTTATTTACATTTATATTTCCATTTCTTAGCTCTGGTGTCTCACGCGCAATGCCTCCAGAACTCGGCGGAAAGTGAGGAACGGTGTGTCTTAACAATAGGTTCCCTCTGCCTACACTGCTGTGTGCGAGATACAACGTGAAGCTGATTTTAGATTAAGATATAGTTATCTATTTAGGCTAAATGTAATATTCAAAATAAATAAAGTTGGTTAATGAGTGCTCCAGCCTGCTGTCGGGTTTTTTGGTGAATCCTTTGACTGTTCTTTCGTCGAATCGTCATAAAGGAACGAATCCATCAATATTGCATTACGAATCTATAGCACAGGCGAGTGAAGAGTCTGAAAGGAGCATGTTACAAGAATTCCAGCACACGATGTGACGTCATGCTCTCTGATAATGGAACGCTTTGTAGATGGAGTTTACGTGTTCTTTTTGGCGTCAGTTCATAGACTGGATCTTGATAACGTATACTGATCGACTGACGTGTGGTAATACACGGTACGGCCTCTGTTTTATTTAAAATGACTAAAAATATTTGCAGCACCTCTTTCTTTTTATATTTATTCACATATTGGGGATTCAAATTATCCCACAGAATAGGTAAAATTTCTGAAGTAAAATCATTCTCCGGGACTAATGGTTGAGAAGGCGTAGGCGGCGATACGGCGAGCGACGCCATTGCTTAGGCGGTGACTGAAATCAGACGAACAAACATTAAACACACGTTCCGCCAGTGAGCCTGGCGTCATTCCGACCGACTGACAAAAAATATTAAAATATTTTAACAACCATCATTCTGGATCATCTGGTCCATCTCTCTGCGCTAATACAGTCAGTTTTACATAATTCTAGCAACAATCATAGACTGAACAGACGCCAGAATGAGCGTGTAAACTCCACACATCGCCTATATATAGGAGACGGAGTGTCTTAACACTAGATTTCCTATGTTATGGCTACTCTGCTGCTGAATAAAGCTTAAAAGTATACAAAGACACTAAATATGAACGTATATATTGATCAACCAACCATAAGAACTACTAGAAAGTATTCAAGTTAGTAGTGTATAGAACGATTGTAGGAGACACTCGATATACTGTATATAAATCGACAAAATGTAGTTTTTTACGTCTGGAACGTAAAAATCATGAAGAAAAGTCAAAGAATCCTATAAATATTACATGAAATAATAAATAAGATTTTATGATGCATGAAACTGAAATTTTATTGTTGTCAAACTGTAAACATTATTCAGTTTAACAGTTTCGCTTTTTTAACATAAAATTATTATATTTTAGCTTTAAAATTATATTTTAGACAGTGCTAAAGAATTTAAAGTTACTTTCTAAATTAAACTTCTGCTCCAACTCTATAGATTTGCCAAAAATATAAATCTAACGAAAAGGCGACGACTTATATTCGCTAAATCGGAACTTCGTTACCCGCACCCATTGTCAATAATTAATGGCTTTATCTGATTTCCGTCACATAAATTACCCACAAATCTATTGCTGGTTAAATATAATTCTGATTTATTACATTCTATTTCAAATTTCACAGTTTTTTGAATTAAATGAAAATTAAATCATCTTCACGGTGTATCCCGCACACCGCATTACAAACAGAGGGAACATTGTGTTAACACAGATTCCTCATATTCCTCCGAATTCTGTTGAGTGGCGGAACTCAACGCCGTTCTTTGCCTCGACATTAGAACAAAGAAATTAAAATATAAATTTAAATAAATATTTCATTTCCTCGAGTGGGGATCAAATCGCGTTTACAGTCATGCATGTGCTGCGCCACGTTTGGCCTTAATTAATTTTGGATTAATTTTTGAACTTAAAGTAATGAAAAATTTGTAAATAATTGATTGTATTACATATTTGCTTCGATAATTAATAAAATAAAAAAAATTATAGAGCATAATCTGCAACACCTGTTTAATTTGATATAGAGATTTAATTTTGAGGGTGCGTCAGTACATATTTTTAAAATTAAACCTCTAAAACAAAGACAGTGTCTTTGTGTATTTTTTAACTTTATGGAACAGCAGAGGAATTCTAGTATGTGACAGTCCGTCTCACATATATGAGCGATGTGTACGTTTTTGAGACGATGAATAGCGGAACTCACGTCCACTCTTTGTCTTGTTAGCAAAACGAAGAAATGAAAATATTTCATGCTTTCGACTGAAAATCGAACCCAGCCCTGTCATTATTACGGTAAGACGCTGTACCGATGCGCAAAGACAGTCTTTGTAGATCAGTGACTAAGAAACTGAATGACTTTCACATTACCAACAAAAATACAAGAAGCATAAATATAATATTTAACATATAGCTGATTTATTAAACAATACTTTTTTTAACTTCACATTGTATCCCGAACATAGCAGAATAGGCCATGTAGAGGCAACATGGGAACCTAGTCCTCAGTAGACACTCCGTTCCCATTAAGACACTTCCATTTACCACTTTCCACCGCATTCTATATTGAGTTAGAACAATATCTACATTCCTTTATATAATAAACATACTACTAACAAAAATTCTAAAGCTCCAAATAAAAAATATATAATAAAATGATTAAATCACGAATTGAAGCCACAAGGCAATCAACTTTCCATCAAACAAACCGTTCCAAATATCTGATAGCACCGCAAAACTGCAAAACGCGTAAAATTGTAAAAGTTAAACGCCCCAAGCCTTCCAAAGAAGCTTACACAAACAAACATTTTGTGAGTGGCTCATGAAAACCGCAGAGGGCCTTTTGTGAATAACTTTAATATTATTACAATAAGTATATATTTTTAATTGACAATTTTTTATTAATATCTATAGGTTTTTGTGTTATTTTGATTCTTCTTCAATGGTTTTAGGCGTACCACTAAAGCTTAATTTACTACTCAACAAAATTTCGTCGAAATTTCCGAAAATTAACTAAAAATAGAACACCTTATCATTTGATTAAGAGAAGTGTTTAATGAAGATTACTGCCAACTCGGCTCAATTTCATAATACACAGAAATTAAATCAATATACAATTGCAATTTTTTATATTAAAACCGATGGATTATTATTTTACTTATTCCCATTATGTTTTTGAAAAAAGCTTAAAAAAGTGGATTTTACAATATTCATAAGGCATATACCAATAAGCATACATTCAACTGTATACTTGCTTGTAGTGTCCAAACATGCATATAGATTTATCAGTGCATTTCTCAACTATAGTTACATTGAAAATATAGGAAACAGAATTTGTCATTAGAAATTTTAGTTATCTACGTACCAATGTTGTTAAACTTCTGTTACACTAAACATACGTATGTCTGTTGTATTCGAGGCCAGTCGTGGCGCAGAGGCACAAAGTGTGCTTGTAAATCGACTGGTTGTGGGTTCGATCCCCACTCGAGGAGATGAAATATTTATTTGCATTTTCATTTCTTCGCTCTTCGTAGAGTTCCACCACTCAACACGCAATGCCTCCAGAAATGGCGGAAAGTGGGGGAATGTCTTAACACTAGGTTTCCTCTGCCTACCCTTCTGTGTGCGGGATACAGCGTGAAGCTGAAAAAAAAATACGTATGTCAATCGGGAAACATATTAAAATTCGTACATGGATTATGCACAAAATTTTACACGAAAAACATAAAAATGAAGACTGAATTCACAAGAACGTAAAATAATCAAAAGACCTGAAAACATCTCGACATTAGTAGCTCCAACTTATTTAAAATATATTTGAAAATATGCAGCACAGTTTCTGCCAACATAAAATAAGCAAACCATGTCTGTTGCAAGGATGAGCCAATTTCATATTTGCAGCTTTAAAGCGCTTTCTTGTGGCAAAGATTAAAATCTTTTATCATATTATTAGGAGTATTGTTTAATTTAAACTATTTTTTTTTGTCTAAGTATGGTTTTCCCTTCTCCATTTTCCGTCGAAATCTCGGACGCATTTAATGAGGAGCGGCGATATTGAAGCCAAAGTGTCATCAGTGAGCATCTTTGTTGCTTTTGACGGAGAAACAAAATAGAGAATTTTAATATTTTCCTTTGTAATTAAGTAAAATATAGCGTTGAACTCACGCATCACGCGAGAAACATTAATTTTAAGATATTTAAAAAATAATAGGTTGTAAGAAAATATGAATTGTCGTGTCTTTCAAAATTTTAATCTTTATCGAAACTCAGTTTTAGCAGGTCGTGGTTCGAGAGGTGGATAAATAGAAGTAGCATTCGCAAAGTTATCTCGCACACTGCCTGGATCTGATAGAATTTACTTTTTGTGCATTACAGTTAAATTAAGTGTTTTCATCGACGTCGAATCTATTTGCATTGGAAATACAATTTGTATATAAAATATACGAAATTTTAAAGGCTTATTTTTTGTATGAATTATACGATTGTATACTAATCTGAATTAAAATGACAAAAACTATAAACTATTGCTATTATTTAATTAATAAAATCGTTTTGGATTTGGATGTACAGTATTTTGGTTTTAAATTTGTATTTCCTTCTTTGAGTTTAAGCCTTTCCACTTTCTCGTTCAGTGATTATTCATTTAACATCAGGATGCTTTGCCTACCCTACTATGAACGAGATGCAGCGTGAATGTAAAAAAAATAAGTAAGAAGTTTACTATGTATATGCTAGGATCTTTTAAATTACTTACTGAAATTTTATTATTATATTTTCTCTAACAGACAAAAAAATATATCAGCGTGTATCAACGTGTATTAATGTGCATATGTAATAACAACCCCATAATATAATAAATATTATTATTTATTATTCTCGAAGCAATGTAGTCTACGGACCATATTGTTATGTACAGATCTTCAATTTTAAATTGCATTAAAATAAGAAATTGGCAAATGGTTCTAACAAAGTACCACGCTTTGTCGCGACACCAGAAAGAAGAAACTACGAGTATAAATATAAATTTAAATTAATATTTCATTTCTTCGAGTGGGTATCGAACCCACAACCAGTTGCGTTTACAGTCACACTTTATGCCCCTGCTCCACGACTGGCCTGATAGAACAAAACACATTAATAATGGAAAAAAAAATCTTAACAAATAGTTCTAACAAAGCATCGAATACAAATACAAAGATAGAACAAAATACATCAATAATAGAAGTTATTTAAAAAGTACATATATTTAATTTAAAAGGTTGACCCTACCTATGATCGTTAATAGCATACTTATCTTCCGCCTTTAACTCCCCCGCGGATAAATAAGTATTGTTTCAACTGCTGGTGAAAGTTAATTAAGTTGGGAACGATGCGGGCTATAAATCACAATCTATCTCCGTCAACAGGTAATTTCGTCAAAGAAAGCAGGCTTATCTATATTTTTATCTATATTACTTTTTTTAAAAAAAAAGGGTATTTTTATTAAAAAAAATAATAATACTACCTAGTTAAGAGAAATAGGAGAAGACACTCCGATGTCCACTTTCCGCGACATTATCTAAGTTTTCGAGAAATTGCGTGTTAAGTACTATTATAATTGACGTCAGGTACTCTATAAAAGATTTCATTATTCAAATCTGTTATTTTTTAACTCCACGCTGTATCACGCCCACAGCGTAAGCAGAGAGAATCTAGTGTTAAGACAATCCGGTCCCCATTTTCCGCCGAATTTTAGAGGCGTTGCGTGTTCTATGGCGCAACTCAACACCATGCTTTGCCTCGACACATGAGCGAAGAAATAAAAATATTAAATATTTAATTTCCTCGAGGGAAAGAGATTGCTATGAAAATCAGTTTTAAAGATTGATTTTAACAATCAATCGTATATAGATACATATAAAAATTCTTTATATATTTATTAGAAAAGATAACAATTTTTTTGTCTTTTTGATATCTTTTTTTGTTGCAGACTTCCAATTTTAAACACTAAACTACGCCACTATATACTCTATAAATTATAGTGAAAGATATACGTACACGTAAGGCTTAAATGATTTACGCAGTCAAAATGGTAGAGCGGAATAGCTCGGCCTTGGCTGTACGTTGAATCATCAATACTTAAAAATGCTTATACCATTGATTGATTATCAACATTCGTTTGTTGAAGTGTTTACATTATAAATTGTATTTAGTTAATAATGTATATTGTTATAAAAATAGAGGTCATCATTGCACAGAATCTGTGACTGTAAACGCGGTAAGTTGTGGGTTCGATACCTACTTGAGAAAATTACACGTTTAATATTTTAATTTCTTCGTTATGGAATTGTTTTAAAGAGAACGGCGTGTTTAACAGTATTTTCCTCTGCCTAGACTGGATATAACGTGTATCTAAAACATAAATAAATATATGTATATGTATAACATTACATTTCATCTATATTCAAATATTGGGTATTGGATAGTGGGACACGTCACGTTTGATATAAATAACTAGATCGCGTAAATAAAGCATTTGCATTGCAAATCGAACCCACAACCACTATTATACTATTAAACATTCATAATTTACGAAGTCAAATATATTTTTTTGTTAATATATTAATAATAGAAAAATAATAAATTCTAGGCAAATCATAATATTTTTTACTAAAGAAATATTCAATTGAGATATAAGTATACAATGCAATTATCATTTACAATAACAAAGTTAATGGATCATGTAAGAAATACATCTTATCAGTAATTATGTATTTATTTTAAAATAAACTTTATAGCGTCATAACAAACTAATGTTATTATTTTAGTATAATATATTTTTGTTTGTTCTATTAATTTTCTTAATTATGAGAAGTAGGTATGGTATACAAAATTTAATATTTGCTTGTTTTAAAATGTTTTATTTATTTTTAAACATTTTTAAAGTGTTATTCCACACTTAGGAAAGAAAAATACTTATTTATGTTGTTAGCATAGCAAGTTGTAACAAGCGTATAAAAATTTCGACGTAGCTTGGCGAGAACGCATGGCTTAGTGGTCAGAGCGCCTGGTCGGTTTCCAGGAAGCGCGGGTTCGAGTCCCGCTGCGTTCAAATTTTTATACGTTTTCTAAATAAGTATTTTTCTTTCCTAAGTGTGAAATAACACTTTAAAAATGTTTAAAAATATTTAAAAAATAGTTTCTGTCTTGCCAAACGATAATTCTTAGTAATTATCTTTGGGTAGCGGAAATTTGTAAAAATCTCCCTACAGAGATGCTAACAACATAAATAAGTTGTAACAAGCGTATAAAAATTTCGACGTAGCTTGGCGAGAACGCATGGCTTAGTGGTCAGAGCGCCTGGTCGGTTTCCAGAAGGTGGGGGTTCGAGTCCCGCTGCGTTCAAATTTTTATACGTTTTCTAAATAAGTAATGTTTTATTTGTTTTTTAGAGTGTCCGTTCCAAACACAATTTTCGAGACATTGCATGTTTAGTGGAACTAAATGCCGCGCTTTGTGCGGTTGTTACTGAGCCTAGTGGGAATTAAACTTACAACCTTCGTGCTTACAGTCAGATGCTGTGCCACTTTACCACAATGGCCTTATTAAGGAAGGACTTCTTACATAGTTAAGTATATAACTTGTAATTAGGTAATTTCCTACATTTATCATTATTAATAAAATAACTTAAAATCTGCAATATAATAACAAATTATTGTACTTTGCAGTTTCCAGTTACATAAAAAAAGTAATAATTCATTCCAGCGTAAATATGTAGAGTAGATGCGAAAAATGCTGCTAAAGCACAAAAATATTGCGAAGGATAACTGTGCCATATAAATAAATTAGAACTTCAACTCGCAGGTAATATGAGCTCAAGATTCATATTTACTAATTAAATTCTACGATCCGGTTTAAGCTTTATTTTCTTACTGTTATAATATTAATCTATGATATAGAAAAACAGTGAGATAATGTGGGTTCGATAAAGAAAAAATATTTATTTTTTGTTTCACACTGTATCCTGTACGTTGCAGTTTAGGTAGAGGGAATCTATGAACGTTCCCTCCCTCTTTAATGTTAAGTTGTTAATGGAGCCTTCATTCCCACTAGGATACTTCAATGCCCCTCTTTCTGCCGAATTCTCGAGGTATTACCTGTTGAATGGCGGAACTCAACCCTGCGCTTTGCCTTATTACCAAAACGAGGAAATGAAAATAATAGGTTGGGGCAAAAGTATTTTCGTATTTTGAATTTATTATTAGTAATCAAACCTCTTTGGCCGTACTGAATGTAACTGGCTATTAAAACCTAATACCATTAAATGTGAAATTCTGAAGATGCAATACATAAAAAAAAAACGAATTACCGCAATTTTTTAATTATTTTTGAAGCAAGCAAAATGAACGTGTGTGACATAAAAATCGGTACATTTTAAAGTTCTATCACAAAAAAAAATAAAAATGCGACAAACGCCGCGAATAAAATTTGTGCGGTTTACGGAGCTAATGCGGTATCAATAAGAGTAGCACAAATGTGGTTCAAGCGTTTCAAGTCTAGAATTTTTTTTGTGAAAGATGAGGTTCACTCTGGACCGCCTTATCACAGATAAAATCAGTGCCATCTTTGATAAAGTGGAGCAAGATCGACATGTTAGTAGCTACGACATTGCTGAAGAACTGGATGTTGGTCATAAAACAGTTTTACGTGATTTACGAAAGACTGGGTACAAGAAAAAACTTGACATTTGGTTACCAAATATATTTTCATATTAATCACAATAGAAATATTTTTTGGCTAAAAAATATCTCTATTATTATTAATACGAAAATACTTTTGCCCCGACCTTATATTAAATATTTCATTCACCCCAATGTCCACTTATAAGAAATTTCTACACGCATATTGTATTCACGTAAAAATAAATACATACAACTACCTAACGGAACATTGTCAACCGAAAAAAAAAACAATTATAAAGAAAATATACCAAACATTCGGATTAATCACAATAAATACTGATATCTATAATAAACAATTTTAAACTTAATTATCTTGTATCAATTTATCAAAGATTATTTAAATTTATCAACAGTGAATCCCCTTTGATATTTGAGAAATCATATTATCATATTTACATAATATTCCTAGAGAAAATTTAATTGTAAAGTGCAAGCAAGTTGGTTTTTAATGACATGGTCTTCTTTTTTCATTCTAAAATACTTCTATCTCATATTGTCTACTACTATCTTTACTATCACTATTACATTTTTTTTTTGTTTTTTTACTTTAAATTTCATTCTTAGCCGGAGAAAAGGGAGAGGGTTCAGCATGCATGAGCCTTGTTTTATTGTTCCATTTTTTTGCAGAATGCACATATACATATGTGCATTGTGTTGTGAAACAAAGGAAATACGAGTTTATGGGTAGTATAATATGCAATAAAATAAGATTAACGATTTATCAATCAACGATAATGATTAGTATAAATAGCAGTAAAATATCACAAAATGTATAATTAAATATCCAAAAGAAAGCATAATGGCGATCAAGATCTTCCCTTTCCTCGTTGCTCTATTTGCTCTACTCTGCGTAGCGCAGGGAGCTCCAAGTGAAACAAATGAATTACCTGGTAAGAAGATTTTCTTTCATATTATATAATTATTATATCCGAGCATTAAGAGGTTTGATCTTCTGGCTGAAATAAAAGCTGTTCATAAATCTATAAATTCTTAATTCGCAAATACGAGTATACTAACTACTATACTATATAACACTATACTAGCTAACAAATACGCTATTAACTAATCTGCATGAAGATTTTATATGATTTAATTGTTACTTTCAGATATAATATTCATTGAAAACCCTGACACCTTCCCCGCTCGACTGAGTCCTCAAGAAGCTCTGTTGTCCCCTGCTCAGCGTAACCGCGTCTGCACGGCGGTACTGTGCGCGCGCGTCTGTGCGGCGCTCGGCTTTAGATGGAGTCGCTGCAACGCGAACAGAGTCTGTGTTTGCAGGAATTGAATAGCTCTATTGTATTAAATTATAAAATAAACGTATTTAATCAATAACTATTTACTGATTATTTAATATTTACCAACCTCTAGAAATATTTTTTTTTAAATATGATAAAAAAAAAGATTGATATAAAAAAAAAGATTGTTTTTATAATTCAAGACAAAGCTCAGCGTCGAGTCACGCTACTCAATACATGTTATGTCTTTAAAAATAGGTGAAAATTTCATAGCACTAGTTTCCCACTACCGGCTATATAGTATCAAGATATAATATGTCATGTAGACGGAATACATTTAGATACACAAAAACATGATAAGTTAATTTAATATCAAAGATGAAATCTAAGAAATTGTAAACTGACATTGAGATGACATTGATTTCTGTGTACAATTTAATAAAAATAGCAATATAATAAAAAGTTCAAAAGTAATTAATTTTTATGTGATTAAAATTAAAATTAATTTTCTTGAATTACCAATATCTGTGAAAATTTCCAATATAAATTATTAATGTGTGTGTATTAAATTTTGGGTGAATAATACTTTAAAATGTTACAAAATTATTAAGTAAATAATATTTTGAGGTGAGTCGTGGCGCAGCGGCACAAGAGAGAGACTGTAAACGAGACAGTTAGTGATTTGAATTTTCACTCGAGGAAATCTAATATTTTATATTTCAATAGGGCCGGCCGGTCGTGGCGCAGCGGCACGAGGTGTGACTGCAAAACCGACTGGTTGTGGGTTCGATTCCCACTTGAGGAGATGAAATATTTACTTAAATTTATATTTCCATTTCTTCGCTTTGGTGTCGAGGTTAAGCGCGGCGTTGAGTTCTGCCACTCAACACGCAATGTCTCCAGAATTCGACAGAAAGTGGGGAACGGAGTGTCTTAACACTAGGTTCCCTCTGCCTACCCTACTGTGTGCGGGATACAGCGTGAAACTAATTTAATTTAATTTAATTTTATATTTCAATTTCTCACTCTGGTAACGAGGCAAAACACGACATTGAGTTATGCCATTTAACACACAATGCCTCCAGGCACTCACCAGGTCCTCCACTTCTGCCTAATAAGTGTGGAAATTGAAATATCTTAATGGGAACGGAGTGTCTTAATATCCAGGTTCTCTCTGGCTTCCCTGCTATGTGCGGGCTATAGCATGAAGCTGAAACAAAAGAAACTCTCGCAGGTGAAGTAAAGTTAAAAGTAGTTCAGCTTTTCACTAAGTTCTCAATACTATGTAATACAATTTTGTATTAATAACATATTTAAGAATTATCGTTAGCTATACAAAAAAATTAAGCTTGCTACGAACGGATTACGCTGTAAGCAAAGATCACTGCTTTTGGGGACGCCTAGTGTCATCCTTTTCTCGTCCAACAGTGGACGAGGTGGACGAGGACAGGCAGATGACGATAATGATAATACAAATTAAACAAAGTAAATAGGGAAAAGGAATTAAATTAATTTATTTTTAACGAAATTAATAAAAATGTTATGAAAGTATTACTTATATATGATTAAATTACTTTATCAATTTAATGATTGTAGAAATCATTTTATCCATCATGTTTGAGTACACAGAGTATTGTTATGTTATAGCATACAACTTCAATAATTTCGCGTTGATGATTCATATATGCTTTTATAATTGATAATATATTTTTTTTGCGCGCTGTATCCCGCACACAGCAGGGTAGGCAGAGGGAACCTTGTGCTAAGACTCTCTGTTCCCCACTTTCCACCGAATTCTGGAGGCATTGAGGGTTGAGTGGTGGAACCGCGTTTTGTCTCAACACCAGAGTGAAGAAATGGAAATATAAATTTAAATTAATATTTCATTTCCTCCACACACTTTGTGCCCCTGCGCCACGACCGGCCTCAAAACCTAAATATCATTCACGTTAAAATAAAAATAAAAAAAAAAAAACTTTTCATATATCACAAGAAATAATTATATCCACTAAAGGTTAAAACTGGCGCAGTGAATAGTATGTGACAAAGTAGAATGTGTCATTAAAACTGCACTTATGATAAGGTAGTAAGGTATTTCGTATAAATACTCGTGTTCGATTTCAAAATGCCGAAAAAAAAATACAAAGAATAACAAATAAATAAAAAATAATAAAGAATAACAAAGTTACATCATGGGGATCAAATTTTTCTTCTTTTCGCTTGTGGTGTTGATAGTAGTCCTTGTGTTCGCTGTATATTGTGCTCCCAGCGACGGATCAGAGCTGAATCAGCAACGTCCGGGTATATTTTTTATTTATTTTAGATCATTTATTGTTTAAAAGATGAATAATAAAATTGATAAGCGATTGTATGTATGTGTTTGTCTGTGTGTAAATGTTACATTTAGATTTGATCCCGATTTGGTTGAATAAGTGAAATCACCTCTTTTTATACCTCTTGCTCAATAAGTTTACTTTTAAATCAAATGAAACAAAATAAAACTATATTTATATTATATTTATGCCAAATACGTTAAATGGAAAAACATAATACTACTACTTCAAGCTCAATAAAAGCTTCACGCTGTATCACACAGCAGAGTAGGCAAATGGGACCTAGTGCTAAGACACTCTTTTTTCCCAAATCTAACTTTTCCTTTTCCATACTGTATATATAATAAAATGCCCATGTAAGATACACGATATTTATTTCATACACGACATATATCTGTATATATATATATATATGTTACTTTATAAATCAAATTTTCATTTAAGCTTTATCAATAAAAAAAGATTTTTACTTTTTATAAACAAATACATATATATTTTCTTAATTTAAGTTGATATTATTGTTAAAATTTAGACGAAAAAATGTAATAATGTAATATTAAAAATGTTAACTGACCGCCATGGCGCAATAGCACAAGCGAGTGACTGTAAGCGCAAAGATTTTCGGTTCGATCTCTACTCAGATCAATAAATTATTATTTGTTAATATTTTAATTTCTTTGCTGTGGTAAAAATGTAAAATAAGCTTTGAATTCCTCCTCTTAACAAGCTAATCTTCGAAATTCAGCAAAAAGTCTAAAGAACGCAGAGTCTAATCATTGGGTTTCCTTTGCCTACCATGCTATATGCGGGATACAGCGTAAAGCTGTTAAAAAAATTTACTTATAAACATTATATCTTACTAAATTGATATTATAAATGTGAAAAATTTTGATGATGTATGGATGATTGTTCTATTTCCACGCAAAAACTACTAACGGATTTAGACAGCACAAAGGCTACGTTTATATAATTTGGTTATAATAAGTTTAAACGTGCGAAACCACAGGAGATTCGCTAGTCTGCCATAAATATTAAATAGTAAATTATTCTTATTATTTATTTTCAGATATATTGCTACAGGAAGATATGGCTATTCCGTATCAGAACGCACGGGATTGTAGTGGCTCTACCTGTACGTTTAATTTAATGAAGAAGCGATAGATTTTTTATAAAATTTCTTGTTTATTATATGTCTAATGAAATAAACACATAATTTGAAGCTTTTTTTTTGTTTTCTTTTTAAATCACCTCCTTTATGTTTAATATTTTGTAATTTATTGAAATTATATTAGAGTTGGACATTCAATATTTTCTATTTTATCTTCCTGAACTTTATTTACGTAAATATTTAAATTACTATTGTTAATTTGGAAAGTTATTATTTCATAATAAGACGAATACCTCATTGCTTAACTTAAAAATGTTTGTTGTTGAAACAATCATCTTCATGTATATCTGCTAATTTGTATGTAAAACCTTATCAAGATTATTTATTTTTTATAACATCACATTATTATTCATTTATCGCAGGTAGTTCATACTGCGAAATTAGATACAGGTACTTTTTCAACTAATCCTATATATAATCTAATAAATTTATTCCATTTTTAAGTAGGTGTCTATTACTTTGTTACCAAGTTTACTTAAACCCTTAAAGGCTATATGAGTGTAAAATACTCAGAGACACTTTTTTTTTCACAGCACTTGACACTTTTGTGTAATCTCCTGAGTTGTGTGTAGTTTTTACCATTGCTTTCCTCTCGGGTGTATCGACACCCATCATGAATATAACTTTAACTATAACGATAAGATTAACAGCATAAATATTCACCTTATTTATGATTTTTATTGACGAAGAGGACTTATTAGAAGAAGACTTTCATCAAGCTGATCTCCGAAGTGTTAACGATTAGAAGGAACTTTTGTCTCTATCTCTACGAGAACACTTGGTTAATGGAAGTAAACAAATATATATTTGAAAATGACTGAGAAACTAAAAGGTCCCTAACACACACACTATATTTGTAAGGAAAAAATTCTATATATTTTTTTATACATAATTTTATTAAAGTTAGCCAGGGCAACATATTGTAGGTACTAAGCTGAATTTAAAACTTTTAATTTGTATTTGGATTTAGTAGTATAGTCAGTTCACAACAATATATACAAATAACTACATCTTGTTCTAACTAAGTTGTTCACATTTTCTTACAATTCTTTAATAAATGAAATTATTAAACTTTTAAAAATAAGGAGTTTTTACACCCATTTTTTTTATTATTATAGCTCGTAATGGTCAATAGTAATAAATAAAAAGACTTGATTTCTTGCAAAAAAAAATCAAAAACCATACATTAATTTCTAGTGTTACTTTGTTTTTAATTATATATTAATTTATTGATCTGCAAGGACCCTACGCAGCTAAAGACCTCCTCCAAATATGTTACAGTAAAAAGTATAATTACAGAGCGCCTGTCGGCTTCCAGGACATTTAAATTTTTATTCATTTTCTAAAAAAGTATTTTTCTTTCCTAAGTGTGGAATAACACTTTGAAAAAAGTAAAAATATTTAATAAATGGTATTCTCTCCTGCCAGACGATAATTGAAATTTGTAAAAATCTTCCTACAGAGATGCTAACGAAATAAATAAGTTGTAACAAGTGTATACAAATTTCGACATAGACGACTTGATAAGAACGTATGGCTTAGTGGTCAGAGCGCCTGGTCGGTTACCAGAAAGCGCGGGTTCGAGTCCCGCTGCGATCTAATTTTTATACGTTTTCTAAATAAGTAAAATACAATTATTTGTAAAAGAGTCAACAGCAGAATTATTTTTAGATGATGGATTGACATAAAACGCACTTCTAAAATTGTATTAGTGATAGTGTAAATCTAATCATAAAAATATTTTGACCCATTCGCTAAATAGGTAATAATTATTAAATAAAAACATATATAAATAATAAATTAAGAGAAATTAATATAAATTTGGAGGGTTCTAAATAAATTTAGACCTCCCCAACTACGTATTATTGTGCCCAACTACGTAGTTTTGGTACAGCAATCAGAATGGGATAGTTGCATGGGATGATAGTTGAATGGTTCTTTTACAAATTATTTACAATATATATGGTTACGATACGATCAGTCAAGATACTTACGGCTGCTTAGGGTATAAATTGACCATGGCCATTATTTTTTTTTTTGGGGGTCTAAACTTATGTCGCATAAAACCTACAAAGATTGTTATATTGTCTAGAAGTGTATCTAGAAGATTGATTTTTTCTTTGCTGAAAGGAACTTCAATATTTGATATAAATTTCAGCTTATTACAGTTACTGAAGACGTGTGCGTTTGCAGTAATTTAAAGTTTGCAGTATAAACGCACTTTTTCGTGTAGAACATAACACACAGATGATTGTAATGAGCATAAACTCGATATGTACGAGTATGCTAGCAAAACAGTCCGAAGTTCCATTCTATCTATAAAATTGTATAGAGATTATATTTCTATATTGTAAGATTATATTTCAATTTCTCGCTCTTTAAGTAATTTAACACGCAATACCTCCAGAATTAGGCAGAAGTTTGGGAACGGAAATATCTTAATGGGAACGGAGTGTCTAAACATCCAGTTTCTCTCTGGCTTCCCCCTGCTAAGTGCGGGCTACAGCGTGAAGTTGATAAAAAAAAAGCGTTTCACTAAGTTCGCAATACCATGTAATGCAATGTTGCATTAATACGTGGTATTTTGTACATATTTAAGAAATATCGATAGCTATATAAAAAAAATTAAGCTTGCTACAAACGGATTACGCCGCCAACTACAACTAAATCTAACTACGTTCTACTACAGAACAAACGCAAGTGGCTGGCGACAGTTGTAAGCAAAGATGGAGCACTCACTGCCTTTGGGGACGCCTAGTGTCATCCTGTTCTCGTCCAACAGTGGACGAGGTGGACGAGGACAGGCAGATGACGATAATGATAATACAAATTAAAGATGTAAATAGGGAAAAGATTTTTTTTTAATAGAAATTAATAGAAATCTTAGAAAAGTAGATTATATTACTTTATCAATTTAATGATTATAGAATTCATTTTACTTATCATGTTTAAGTACACAGAGTATTGTTTTGTTATTGCGTACAACTTCAAGTAATTCCCGTTTTGATGATTCATATACGTTTTTATAATTGATATTTTTTTTTCAATTTCATATTTCAATTTAAAGCTTAAATTTATAGAATAGAATAGAATTGAACAAACTTTATTGCACACATAAAACAAATGAGTATATAAAATGAACAACATGAATAAAAAATAAAAAAAACACGTGTGCAAAGGCGGTCTTATTGCTTTAAGCAATCTCTACCAGACAACCTTTGAAACATTACGGATAAGTTGTAATGAGGAAAATGGGGACCACGTCTCGGTGCAAATTTTTTAATGAAATTAAATATATAATACATAATAATGTAAATCAATAATACAGAACTTACATAAAATATGTTTAATGTTTATATACTATACACATACACATACACATACATACATACTTATAATAAATAAAGGGATATTTTTTTAAAATTTATGTGATTGAATTTGTTCAATTTTACATTTTTTGTATCTTCACTAGTTTTAAGACCAAACCTAGCGCTAGGGCACAGTTTCATAAATATACATACTCGTATATCCATTGTAACTCCTTCTGAGGTCCTCGTGAATAAATAAATAAATCAGCTTCACCCTGTATCCCGCTCACAGCAGGGTAGGCAGAGGGAACCTAGTGTTAAGACGCTTCGTTCCCCACTTTCTGCCGAATTCTAGAGGCGGTGCGTGTTGAGCGGCGGAACTCAACTCGGTTTGCCTCGACACCAGAGCGAAGAAATGGAAATATAGATTTAAATTAATATTTAATTTCCTCCACACAATTTGTGCCCCTGCGCCACGACCAATTTCAAAACGTGAAAGATATGTCAAAAATAAAAAAAAACTTTTGATATATTACAAGAAATAAATAATTATTATATGTAGAAATAAATAATTATTTCTTGTAATATATGAAAAGTTTTTTTTTTTAGGATATGGATATAAATCCACTTTGGATGTGGATATAAATTCACTAGAGGTTAAAACTGGTGCAGTAAATAGTATGTGACAAAATCATTAAAGCTGTACTTATGATCAAGTAGTACTTACTAGAACACTACTAAATTATCTGTATTCTCCTTCTGTCTTATCTAAGCAATATTTCATATAAATACTCGTATTCAATTTCAAAATGCAGAGAGAAGAGGTAATAGTTACATCATGGCGATCAAAATTTTCTTTACGTTTGTGGTGTTGCTCGTAGTAGTGTTCGCTGTATATTGTGCACCCAGCGACGGATCAGAGCTGAATCAGCAACGTCCGGGTATCTTTTTTATTTATTTTAGATCATTTATTGTTTATAAGATGAATAATAAAGTTGAATGAGGCTATTGTATGTATGTGTGTCTATGTGTAAATGTAACGTTTGGATTTGATTGCCATTTGGGTGAATAAGTGATTATCTCTTTTTACCTCTTGCTTAATAAGTTTACTTTAAAATCAAATGAAACAAAATAAAACTATATTTATATTATATTTATGCCAAATACGTAAAATGGAAAAAACATAGTACTACTACTTCAAGCTCAATAAAAGCTTCACGCTGAATCTGTCACACAGCAGAGTAGGCAAATGGAACCTAGTGCTAAGACACTCCGTTTCCCAAAACTACCTTTTCCTTTTCCATACTGTATATGTAATAAAATGCCCATGTAAGATACACAATATTTATTTCATAAAAGTTATAGAACATATAATATGTATGTCACTTTATAAATCATTTAAGCTTTATCAATAAAAATAAATAAAAAAGATTTCTACTTTTTATAAACAAATTTAAATATATATTCTTATTTTAAATTAATATTATTGTTAAAATTTAGACAAAAAAATGTAAATATCAGAAATGACATTAAAAATGTTAACTGACGCCTCCATGGCGCAATAGCACAAGCGAGTGAGACTGTAAGCCCACTCAGATTAATAAATTATTATTTATTAATATTTTCATTTCTTTGCTGTGGTAAAAATGAAAAATACGGCTTTGAATTCCGCTACTTAACACGCTAGTCTTCGAGATTCGATAAAAAATGGGGAACGCAGAGTCTTATTATTGGGTTTCCTCTGCCTACCATGCTATATGCGGGATGCAGCGTAAAGCTGAAAAAACAAACAAACAAACAAACTTATAAACATTATATCTTACTAAATTGATATTATAAATGTGAAAAATTTTGATGATGGATGATTGTTCTACTTCCACGCAAAAACTATCATACTAACGGATTTAGACAGCACAAAGGCTACGTTTATATAATTTGGTTATAATATAACAATAAGTTTAAACGTGCGAAACCACAGGAGAGTCGCTAGTCTGCCATAAATATTAAATAGTGAATTATTCTTATTATTAGGCTAGTCGTGGCGCAGCGGCACGAAGTGTGACTGTAAAACCGACTGGTTGTGGGTTCGATCCCCACTCGAGGAGATGAAATATTTACTTAAATTTATATTTCCATTTCTTCGCTCTGCTGTCGAGGTTCAGCGCGGCGTTGAGTTCTGCCACTCAACACGCAATGCCTCCAGAATTCGGCAGGAAGTGGGGAACGGACTGTCTTAACACTAGGTTCCCTCTGCCTACCCTGCTGTGTGCTGGATACAGCGTGAAGCTAATTCTTATTATGTTACTTCGAAACACACAGCGTTGATTGAAGAAGCAGTCTCTTAATTTCGCCTATTTGCATATATAAATGGTTGACTTACCAAATAATCCTCGAAATACTTTCCTCTTTCACTTCTGCAGTGACGTACGTCATCTATTCTCTGTGGCGACGTGCTGTCATCTGTCACTCATAGCGTCTTATAATTTTGCCGCGATCGGATGAAAAATTTATAAATAACAAAATTTTTCT